>CAWUFW010000170.1:5087500-5317500 GCA_963921515.1 Calotriton arnoldi | reverse complement strand
TGAAAAGTAATTTTAACCGTACTTACCGGTAACTTGAATTTCCTTCATAGGCTAACATTGACTGGTTTCACTTGGAAATTCTTCTAAGTGTGGAGTTTTGGAACTTTAAAATATTCCTCTAAAATCAGCCGAAATACGAATTCCGATTTACTCACCTGTTATCAGGAGAGACCTCAGTGCTGCATCTTTCAGCCCAGTACTGGTCCTGAAAAGTAATTTTAACCGTACTTACCGGTAACTTGAATTTCCTTCATAGGCTAACATTGACTGGTTTCACTTGGAAATTCTTCTAAGTGTGGAGTTTTGGAACTTTAAAATATTCCTCTAAAATCAGCCGAAATACGAATTCCGATTTACTCACCTGTTATCAGGAGAGACCTCAGTGCTGCATCTTTCAGCCCAGTACTAATCCTCAAAAGTAATTTTAGCCGTACTTACCAGTAACTTGAATTTCCTTGCATAGGATATCATTGCCTGCTTTTTGCTGAAAAAGTTTCTAAGTGTTGATTTTTGGAACTTTAAAATATTCCTCTAAAATCAGCCGAAATCCGAATTCTGATTTACTCACCTGTTATCAGGAGAGACCTCAGTGCTGCATCTTTCAGCCAAGTACTGATCCTCAAAATTAATTTTAACCGTACTTACCGGTAACTTGAATTTCCTTCATAGGCTAACATTGACTGGTTTCACTTGGAAATTCTTCTAAGTGTGGAGTTTTGGAACTTTATAATATTCCTCTAAAATCAACCAAAGTACGAATTCCAATTTACTCACCTGTTATCAGGAGAGAACCCAGTGCTGCATCTTTTAGCCCAGCACTGACCCTGAAAAGTAATTTTAACCGTACTTACCAGTAACTTATATTTTCTAACATAGGAATCCATTGTCTGGTTTTCAGCAGAAAACTTTCAAAGTGTCGATTTTCACAAACTACAAATATTCCTTAAAAATCGCCTGTATGACTTAAACGCATTCATTCAACTGTTTACAGGAGATGCACCAGTGCTGGATCCAGGATCCAACACTGAGTAAGATAAAGTAACGATAACAGTTTTTACCTGCTAAGTGAATTTCCTTCCATAGGATAACATTGGTGATTCTATGAGAAAAAGTTTCTAAGTGTCAACTTTTAAAATACAATAATATTCCTTAAAAATCACGACTGTAACCAAAACGCTTTTACTCAACTGTTTACAGGAGATGTACCAGGACTGAATCTAGGATCCAGTCCTGTGGTTACAAAAGTAATCCATAAAGTAACTAATTGCATTTAACTAGAAATTCACATTGAGCTGAATGTTGCATTGTGTTTGAAAATGTGTTGCCCATTGCAACAACTGTAACTACTGTACTTAAAAGTCTATTGCCTATCTGCAAAGTATTTAAACTAAAGTAATTCATTCTGAGAAAGTATTTTTTGTAATGTAATGTATAATGTAATTACAATGTAATTTAAAAAATAAAATATGTAAAAAAAAATTGTTTCTAAAAATGTAGTAAATCAGTATGAAAAAAATTAATATAACAATTAATACATTTAAAAATTGTCATTTACAAAACCTTTGAAATTCACTGAAAAAACCGTAGGTTTCAGGCACGTTATAGTTAGAAATTAGCATTTAAAAAACCTTTGAAATTCACTGAAAAAACCATAGGTTTCAGACACGTTATAGTTACAAATTAGCATTTAAAAAACCTTTGAAATTCACTGAAAAAACCATAGGTTTCAGACACGTTATAGTTACAAATTAGCATTTAAAAAACCTTTGAAATTCACTGAAAAAACCATAGGTTTTAGGGACAGTTTTAGTTACTTGGACATTGCACTCGTACAAAACCCGTGAAATTCCCCCGTTATAGTTAGTTCAGCTAACTATAACTCGCGCCCCACAATGCACTGCTGATGACGTCACATATTACATCACTCATGACATGGTCAGTGACATCACTGATGACATCACTGATGACATCTCAAATGACATCACTGATGACATCATCCACGTGATAATCTGATGCACCTCCTCACACCCTAATATAACCTTTGATTCACCCACTCTAAATTACAGACTGCCATTCGCAAAACCATAGACACTCCAACACCAATAACTACATACCCACTCACTGATTCTTAGGTCTACACACACACATCCACTCACTCACCCGTACAGTCACTCATACTTACGGTCACTCAGTACAGGACTATCATATGCACTCTTACTCCTATATAGACACTCAAACAACGCCACTCATCCATAGAGATACTCACACACCTAGTCAGTCATGCAAATAATTAAACACACTGCCATTTACTCACCTATACAGTTATACACACACCAGCTCAATTACTCATACAAATAGTAGCACATTGTTACGCTCTTATACAATCACAGATACAAGCACACACTCATCCATACAGCCACTATCACAATCACTCACTCTTGCTTATAGCTATTTATATACTCCAACACACATATATACTGCCTTTCACATATGTAGTTACTCACACATGTACCACTGGGACATACATTCACTCACTAACACACTCTTACACACACTTACCCACCCATACAGTCTATCACAGATGCACTCTTGAAACCATCCACCCAGTGAATCACCCACTCACACATCTATGCACAGAGTTGCACACACCCCTCCCACACAAACACTCAGGCACCCATACAGATACTCAGACAAGCATTCAATAACTCATATAGACACTCATTTAGCTATTCACAAACACATGCAGCCACTTACACAGCAACAGACAGACGGATACAGACATTCACCCAGTTTAGTCACTAACCCATGCATTCAGTAAGATACGTTAAATCACTCACTTATAGAGTCAGTCACGCACCTACTAAATCATCCATACAGACACTTACACACCCACTCATTCTTCAATACGTCTTTTCCTATATATATTAAAAATATTTAAACTTTACAGAAACACACAGTCACTGGATGATGTCATCAGTGATGTCATTTGAGATGTCATCAGTGATGTCATCAGTGATGTCACTGACCATGTCATGAGTGATGTAATATGTGACGTCATCAGCAGTGCATTGCGGGGCGCGAGTTATAGTTAGCTGAACTAACTATAACGGGGAATTTCACGGGTTTTGTACGAGTGCAATGTCCAAGTAACTAAAACTGTCCCTAAAACCTATGGTTTTTTCAGTGAATATATATATATACACACACACATTTCCAAGCAATTATCTTATGAAAATTTGGAACATTGACATCTTAAAGCCAATTGTAAACAATGCCATAGGTCTCGTATTTTTGAAACTTTGACCTATTGGTATTGTAAATGACGATGGCTTTTTATTATTGCAGGTTTTTTAAAACGCAAATAAATGGCATTGCCATTTACAATACCAATAGGTCAAAATCTTTCAATTGCGAGACCTATTGCATTGCAAATGCTTGGTGTTTACAAGCGCCCCATGCTGCGCTTATACAGCATGCCTCTCAAAGCATTAATATTACTTCCTAATACGACGTTTCCAATAACAACCGTGCATAACTGCTCCCAATTAAGTGCGGCATGGGGCGCTTTTACCGAAAAAAAATTGTCAAGTTGAAAAACAAATGCTTTTCTTTTTTGTAAAAGCGACCCGTGAAAGCACGCATGGCGCGCTTAGTGTTGCAGGAATGCATGTCGTGCCTGCAGTAGGAGAAACTCATTAAAGAAAATAGTGCTTATAGACTAAATAACACGTACTGTGTAACAATGAAGTAAAAGGGCCAATCCTCATGGGAGGTTCCAAATGAAGACAAGGCGGTACTAAGGAGGGACTAACAATCCTATCTACGAATCAGGAGCCAGCATTAACGGAGGACAATGACACAAGCCAATGACAAATATGGGCGGAGAGTGGGCGGGGCTTCAAGTGCATACTCCAGTACAGCATGCCTCGCAGAGCAGCGCATGCGCTCCCCAGGCTCGACCTAAAAAGCGGTTTCCTCACAGTTCTGTCATAAGCTAAAAAAACACAAATTTTATGTGCGTAAGATCAGCTATTTCCACTATTACAATATTCAACATCCTCATACATCCAATTTCTTAATAAATCCAAATCCTTAAGACGCTTCCTCCAAAGTGAAAAGTCTTATTATGAATTAAATCAATATATCTTGCAATGCCCATTACTATATCTACATTTTTCATTGAGAATAAAAAGACTAATGCTACACTTTGAGTTGTAACTTGATATTTAAAAAATACTGGGCGAAAATATTTTTTCTTTTCCTGCAATAAGAGGAGGCAGTCTAAAAGAAAATGAGCTATGCTGAATTTGACACTCGAATCACATAAACAAAGTTAAGGTATTCTCCATGCTGGATCTATTCCTAGATGGAGAACTAATATTCGATTCCATATGCTTTTATCAGGAATTTGGGACACGTAAGGAAAAATCGCTTCATCTCCCAAACTTTCAAAAGAATGCCTCACAGATTTTTTGGTTGACAGGCAATTTATCTCTCTTGAGTGACTATATTCTCTTACCCTTTCACTAAGGAGTCTTTTATCTTGGCCACTGAGAATGCACCATCTATGTTGGTAACGTCGATTTGCAGGGAAAAGTTGAAAGCAAAATTTTAAATCAAATGAGAAAATTTGTTTGAACGATTCAATGCATCCCTTAATATTTTTGTAGAGCATTTATCTTTGTTCTGACTCTAAATAAAATAAAAAGGAAACTTAAACTGTGAGATTGCACGAACAGATCCCAGGAATACATAACCAGCTGTGGTGCCTGGATCATTGAATTAGCTGGGAAAGCAGTTCAGCTCCATAAAGAGACTGGTAAATTAATGTATCCAAAATGTCCTTGTTTAGTGGACCAACAGACAAACCACCAAATCGGGAGTCAAAGATTTTAAGATCATTAACTATAGTCTTTAACGAAGTTTTTAGGACTTGAAAATGTTTATTCCATTTCAAGTTGTCTGCTAAATTAAGACCTAATACATGTAAACACTAACGTGCTCTAAAGGAGTGTTCTTTAGAAACCAAACAATCTTCCTAGCCCACTTCCAGAAAATCAAAGTCTTGGTCTTCGCCACATTAATAGTCCGTTTGACTTCTATTACTCATTAAGAGCTTTAAGTTTACATTGCAACCTGACTGGGGTATAATCCATGAAAAATGTCATCCGCGTACAAAAGACACAGTACATGTAATTCTTTCATTTTCGGGAAACACTTTGGGTTAGACAACATAATTGGAAGATCAGAGTTAAAAAGACCGGATTCCTGGTTCTCGACTTCCTCTGGACAAGTTGCTGAGATGATCATAAACAAATCTTATTTAACATAGGCTCCCTCTTGAGATCTGACCCAGCACAGGGAGCAGAGGAAGCAGGCTTTGGATCAAGTCAAAAACAACAAACTTCAGCCACAGTTTACCTTAATTTCCAGTCCTGCAAATCAAAATCCTTGTAATGAGTAGCTCCTGACTGAGTACAAATAGCCCAAGTAATTCAGGCCAAAGGAGACTGACTGATCCTCAAAAAAAGAGGGGTTTTGCTATTTCGGGGCTTGCTCTCCGCACCAGTGGTCCGTCCCCAAAAGACAAGGGGACACAACTTAGTACAAAGCACACAGGCCCGCAGGCTGCACCAGACTGCCACTCCCCAGACCCTTCTTTTAATGCCTGTGCCAGGCCAACCTGAGCCAGGGCTCTCCTTCTGGAACCAAAAACTCCTCAAAACTCAAAAAAATGCCTAACACCAGGAAGCCATGACTGGCTTCCCTTTCACTGGAACCCACGTAAACCGCATCGGAAAAGATGATAAACAATGGACTCGAGCGACTCGGATCTCAGGCACTCCTACCTCACCAGTTCCCAGATGGAGGAAAAAGAAGCAAAGTCTTGGGGGCACGAGCACCCAACCACCTCTGTGATCTCTGCTCTGGCAATGAACAGCACCTGGCTCTAGAATCTTGGCCTCATCTGACGGCGAGAGTCTGAATCACAAACCGCTGCTAGGTGTCTGACATCAACAAGGTGTCATCCGGACTGTAAACAACTGACCACTGTAATGGGTCTCAGGTAGACTCCTCCTCTGTTGGCCTCGTCTATTTTAGCTTCAGTGTCCTTTTAGGTCCCAGGTACATTTTAAGGCCGGTTAGAAAACCGAGTTTTAAATCACATGATGATTTGCTATCGCCTGTTACCAGTTAATAATGGTGATGAAGGCATCAGCAGATCAGAATGTTCTTTCTTGTTTTCTAGTGGTGTTTTAATGTCCCTTTTCCTGTGTGCTTTTTTTATTTTATTTTTATATATAGTCCTCATATCACCACTGATAAGAACAAACCAGATTTTGAACTTCCCTGGTGCTCAATATCTGGCTCCGATTCAATCAAGATTACTAGGCTATATCAAATGATCACAACCTCCCCAGCTTTACTGAATTGAGAGGGTGTAATCATTGGAGGTAGATAACTCATATCTTTAGTAATTCCCCAAATCCTCCTTTTCCATTCCCAATATTCCTCCTCCTATTCAATTCTTTGAAAAAGGCCACGAGTCTCTTCCAGGCTTGCCAAGCAGGGGCCAGAACTTGGGTCCAAAGCTTACATATTTCCCTTCTTGCTAACAGAATTAAGTAAAAGATCAAAACTGCATTTTACATGAGATACTTGCCATGACTCTGCCAGCTGCGCTTCTGGCAAGTATCCATCCCACACAGCAAATGGCACCTTCATCTTATCCACTACTGCCGTCAGTAAACACTGGTACCAGGGAGCCACTTCCTTCTTCATGGCCTTTTGCTCCTGAAGGTCTATTTCCATTTGTCTAGATTTGGCTCCTGACCAACCCTGGCTCTTGAGCCATGCATTTACTTGATGCATGTTAATCCTAGAAATGGTCTTGTCTGTCTTGTTATTACAGAAACCCAAAGTTAACCTTTTCCCATCGTCCACCAACTGTCCCCGTCTGATGATATCTCTCTGTATCAGAGGCTTCGCAAGACTGTCAAGCAGACACTCTGGAGTTCTTGGGAAAAACCATATGGAGGACAACATGCTATATAGTATACGATAACCAAAAGTGATCTAACCTCGTACCAAGTTCTTGCTGCTGCCTGTAAGCATTTGTCTGACTTTTTAAAAGCATTTTGGTGCCCCAGATTTGTAAGAGCAGCCTTCCTCGGGCAAGCCCACCAGCATAGCACTGAACATAATCCCTAATAAAGTCTCATCTGGACGTGGAAGAAGCATTCTATTGTTTTAAGCTGAAAGGCCCAACAATAAAGTTGTAGGTCAGGGAGTCCTAGTCCTCCTACCTCGGCTTTCCTTCTCCGTTTCTTCCAGGAAAGACTTATTCCTTTGCTCGCCCAAATAAATGAGGTTATTCTCCTTTGTAGTTTCAAAAGAGCCTTTTTGGCAAAATGTAATGGGATATTATCAAACAGAAAAGTAAGCTTGGGAAGAACAGACATTTTCACTAAGTTAATCCACCCATATATAGAGAGTGGAAGATTATGCCATCTTTTTAATATCTTTCCTATCTCCTATATATCTCACCTTCTCCAAATTTACTGATGTGATTCCTCTAAATCTTTGTTTATTTTTATCCCCATATATCTCAATTCAGAAACACTTGTTATCTCTCTACTATTCTGGTTCCAAGTCATTATTTCTGTTGTCTCCCCATTGATCTCATATCCTGCAAACCTACTAAACTTCCTTGCTTCTGTCATAAGATGTGGCAATGCGGAAATTACATCTGAAGTGTAAACCATTAAATCACCTGGATATAAAGATCTTCCTGGAATATTCACCAACTTTTAAAGGGTTTTATCCCATTATTTCTTAAACTTTGAGCTAAGGGTTCAATATAGAGGTCAAACACTATGGAGGATAGAGGGCAGCCCTGCCTTGTCCCCCTTTCTATTCTTACAGGTGATGACAAACTATCATTCACCAGACTCCTGGCAGTTGGGGCACTATAGATCTTTAACAATGAGTCTATCAAGTTTGACCTAATCCGAAGTGTTCTAAACTAATCCTGCGATACCTCCAATTAACCCAATCCAATGCCTTAGCAGCATCCAAGGTCACGATCGCAAGTGGGCACCTTGTGTTGTAGCTAAATCTATTGATCCTACTAGGCTATCGTTAAGTTCTCTCATATTCCTCCCAGGTAGGGAGCCCTTTTGATCCGGATGTATCAAATGCCCCGCCACTTTAGTCAGACGAGCCTCAAGGATACTGGTAAATATTTTATAGTCCCAATTAAGTAATGAGATTGGATGGTAAGACTGACACTGTAAGGGGTTCTTACCAGGCTTCCGAATTAGGGAAATTACTTCCGCATTCCACGACTCCGGGATTGGCATACCATCTATCAATACAGAGTTGAATAAATTGGGATAATCCTCTCCGCAATTGCGGAATATAGCTCACTAGGAATCCCATCAGGCCCTGCGGCTTTCCCTCTTTTTAGTTTTTTCACTACCGCCAGCATTTTGCTACCATTGATTTTTTTTAAACTAGGTATTGCTGTTGGTTGCTAGACAATTTAGGAAGATGCTTTCCTTTAAGCCAGTGTTCCAGTTTTTTGTTTACCGCTAAATCTTTTGTATATAATCCCTGAAATTTTTTTATTGAATGCAGCATTGATGTTATTACTCTCTTCTACTGTCTCATCTGTACCCCCATCTATAATTTGCCTAATAAAATTCCGATTTCTTTCCAACCTTGACTTTCAGGCCAACAGCTTCCCGCAACACTCCCCATGTATAATATCTCTTGCTCTGCTGACTTCCCATTGCTGCATCATCTTCTCCTCAACCTTAACTCTAAACTTCAATTGTAGATCCTTAAGTATGTCTAGCATCCCCTTCCTTTCCTCTTCACACAGTAAGTTAGATTGTAGTACCTCCTCCGATTTTGCCATCTCCTCTTCAAACTGCGTAAGTTGCGCCCTTTCTTCCCTCGCCCAGTTCACTGATACATTTTTGATAGTTCCCCTAAGCCAAGCCTTATATGTATCCCATACTACATGCATGGGAGCTGATGTCATATTCCAGGAGAAAAACTCTTCTGTACCAAACCATATCTTTGCCACTATTTCTGCCTGCAACAAGATCCTTCTATTAACCGTCCATCTTCTAATACTTCAAGAATCCTTTATCTCGATTTTTAAAAGCATAGCTGCATGGTCTGACAGATGTATAGGAAGATGTTCTATCTCCACTACTTTCTCCACTTCCTTCCTATCCATAAAGAAATATTCAAGTCTAGAATAGTGTCCATTCTTCTTATTGTGGGAGGTGTAATCCCTGCAGTTCCCTTTTACTCTACGAAGGACATCACAGATAATAAAGTTCTGTACCATATCCATCAAATATGCCCTAATCTTTAGGGAGGTAATCTGAATCCTTGCAATCAATCAATCAATCAATCATGTCACTTATAAAGCGCACTACATACCCGCGAGGGTCTCAAGGCGCTGGGGGAAGAAGGGGGTGGTGCTGCTACTGATCGAAGAGCCAGGTCTTGAGGAGTCTTCTGAAGGCCAGTAGGTCTTGGGTCTGTCGGAGGTTGGTGGGGAGGGTGTTCCAGGTCTTGGCGGCGAGGTGGGAGAAGGATCTATCAAGATTATTATCCAATAAGATATTAAAATCCCACCTAGAATGATGGGAGCCTCGAAATCAACCAGATTAGAGAAAAGTTGAGTCAACGGGGTAACATCATCAATATTTGGGCCATAATAGCTTACTAAGGTGTAGAGACTCTGGTGTATTTTAATTTCTGCAATTATCCAAAGCCCTCCCTCATCAGCTCTGTGCCAAACTAACTTTACCCCTGATTTTGCTCTGAATATTAAGGCTATGCCTTCAGTACAGTGCGATCTGTGGCGACCATATTCTCCACCCATCTTTGTTTTAAGAAGAGATCCTTTACATTCTCGTTTCAAAAGACGGGTTTCCTGAAGCATGATTATTTGGGATTTATGCTCTTTTAAGTATTCTAGGATTACTTGCTGCCTCTTTTTTTTATTTATTTATTTATTTATTTTTTACCTGCAGCCCATTTATATTCCAACACAGGATATCTTGAGACTCCTTTCTACTCGTATTTCCTTTTCCCTCCCCATCCATACTCGTCGTTTATGACACACTTGATACTCCCACTTGGTGCTTTCCTTATTTTCCTTCCTGTTTCAGGACATAAACTTTTTTTGATACATTTTCTTTCCCCATGCACCCTCCCATGGAAACCCTCCCAATTATAACTAGGCATTTCTGCTTCCTATTTCAACTCATCTCTTAGGAGTGCCTGTAACATCTTCCTCCTCCCACAATCATTTGTCTGAACTCTTCTCCCCTGCTTTTCCTCCGCTATGAATTTGTCCACATCTTCTGGATCTAGGAAGTTATGCATCTTATTCTGCCACATAACCTTCAAAATAGCGGGTAACCAAAGTTGCACACTAGCTCCCAACCTCTTCACCTCATCCATTCTGTTTCACAGTTCCCACTGTCTGTCCACTGTTTCATTGGAGATGCCTGACCTAATCCTGAAGGTGGCCCCCAATGCTTGCAGTGTTTTTTCCTTTAGAGCTAAACCCAGAATTTTTTCTTTCACAGTACAAGATGAAAAAATTCACCTGAATCTTTCATGGCTTTTTACACCCTGAATGCAACTTAAAAGGATCTCTGTGTACTCGCTGGATTTCTGCATCAAAATTAACCAAAGTGGCCTCCTGCGGGAAGGTGCTTTTTAGTAAATTTATCACAAAAAATTTGATATCTGCCTCCTCCAACCCTTCCGCCACTCCCAAAATTCCGATGATGTTCCACATGACATTATTTTTCAACTTTTCACGTTTGTCTGTCAAAACCTTTTCTCTCTGCTTCAGACGTGCCACCTTTTGGGCGTTCTCTTGAATCTTTGTCTGGAGGTTTTGCATCCTGCATTCCAGGTCCTGTGTTCACTGGGCTAGGCTTTCTATCTTCCCCTGCAGGCTAGAACAGGTTACCTGTATCTTTTTAATTTGCTTCAGAGGTTGAGAAACGTTCTTTAATTTCCTGGGTTAATTGGCCAAGCATCTCCTGAACCACATCCCACCTTTTAGAGCTACAGCCTCCCAAGCCAACTACCTCCAAAATTAGCGTTCCATCTACACCACTGGTCTTCTCCCTAGTGTCTTCTATTGCTCCAAGATTTGGCTCTTCTACTCCCAAACACAAAAACATATTTTGTTTGGGTATGGCTGGGTGCACTCCAATTCTGTACTCCTTGTTTTGCTCATTGTATCCACCACACTTTCCTGACACTTTAGTTTTGGGTTGGCACTATTTTCTTCCTTGCCTTCCTCCGTGACCTTCCTTAAGTCAGTCCTGACTTTAAAATATGACCTCAATGAAGGCGTAATTTTTGGAGACTTTGAGGCTGAGGAACCTTGTTTCTCCTTTAAAAGGAATGAGGCTACCAGCTTTGTTAGTGATTTTTCTAGGCTGGGGGTTTTTAACCGGCCAGGTATTGCCCCGGGGCTTTTTCTGCCTCACTTCCAACTTCACCAGTAATTGAGAGCCCCTTCTTCCACTCACCAAGTCATCCTCATCTACTACCCATGGGGGGAAATTATAAAATCTTAACTTGTATCGGTTACCAATCCCCGGTTGCTCCTCTGCCCTTTTTCTACTTTTCACTCCTGTTTGCCTGTGGCCCCACGACTATTTCTTCGGGACAATTAAGTCTCCAATATGAGCTTACACTCATCCTTAGCCCCTGTCCGCTGGCTCCCAGAATCCATCAATATACAATATTTTTCATGGTTTTGCTCTTTCCCTCTGTCTGCCATCTTCTCTCTGCTCACCACTGGCTCCGACCTATGGATTCCACCTGCCTCACTCCCTTCCAGACATGTGCTGACTCTGCCAGCGCTGGCCGTGTCACAGCCTTGCTGCGGCAGTACACGCTGGACTACATAGAGATGCCGAACCGCTACTGCAGCCACAAATCAGGGCGGCGTTCCCGCTGCCACCATTCGGTCTGGACTGGCAAACTCTCCACCCCACCCCTGACAACAGATTCAGAGGGGGAGGCACCCCCACAACTCGCAAGGAGTAAGCACTGATAATTTTCCATGTAATTGTCATTTCTTTGACGACGAGCTCCCGACCAGCTACCTCAGCCGACCGCCATGTTTCCCCTTTTCCAGCCCCCCGCCCCCCTTTTCCTGCTTTGCAAGTGTGTACTTGGATTATTAAAGCAAAAACAAAGGAAACTGTTATAATATGCTTTAGTAGCATCAGCTAGGCTGATGCTGCACTCACACTGACACGCTTTAGTTCCATTCAAGTCATACTTGGAATGTTGGTTCAGACATAGTCAGTCTGCTGCTGTGCTGTGCCTGGCAAGAGTGTGGTGCGGGGTCTCTTCTTTGTACTAATAAAGTACATACTTATGTTCATCATACAGCGGTGAAGCCTCCGTTATTTGCAACATTTTGGCGACGATCTGCTGGGCACACACTTCATTGATGAAGAATTGTGTGTGGTGTGAGACCCCAACCACAAAGAGATATTACATTGCGGATACACGAAGTCCTGGTTTATTCTGGCACCGCAACATTCCTGATGGCACAAATGAAGTGAAGATCATCGGCTTTACTAAATCCTAAAGGTCAGAGATTCTATACTTTTGTGTGTTCAAACAAATGGGCGACTGTTGGACCGTTTGCGGTCAGTGAGAGCCTTGCTGTAACTTGGTGTCGCGTGGTCCTATGTAAAAGACTTCCTGTTTCCATAAATGAGGATATTTGTTATGCTTGTGGCCTGATTCCTGTTTTGGGAGCAACGATCTCAAGAGTGACGGTTGGGCTCACGCGCACACCTTCAATGCGTGGCCGGCATCGGAGGCACGGCGCGAGTGCTTCTCTCTACAGCGCGAGCGAATTATCAGCTGAGCGCCGCGAGCGCTGTTACACTCTGTTACTGTGTCCTCGGCAACGCTATGAAAACGCGAGTCGCGCAAGAAACAATCAAGCCTGCCAGTGTTATCCACCCTTATGGATCCTAGAAATGAGCATGATCACCGATAAAACTGCCAGCGCTGTCTCGCACCTGTTTCTTTTCCACGACGACGTGAAAGACTCCTCATCTATCGGTGTGACTGCAACCGATCCCATATCGTGCCACTTGATGGTTAAGAGCTCGTTTTTCATTGGTTAAGATACATTTGCTGATTTCTTCCTGAGACTTATCCTTTATCCAAGACTCGCATCTAGTGGATAAAGTGAGTACTACATCCAGTTTCTTTTCTATTAACTTTGGGGTTTTGCTCTTGTAGGTGCACATTCTCACTGAAACATGGATGTTACAACTGCAATTGTCACGCCACCACCTTTTTTTAATGCTACCAGGCGAACCACCTATCGAATGGGAGGATTGGGTGGATTGTTTTGAAAATTATATTTTGGCGCTGGATGGTGCTAGATTTCCTGCAGTAAGAAAAAAAGCGTTATTGGTTGGATCTTTGGGTAAGGAAGGGCAACATGTTTTCAAGCATTTACCTCCTGCTCGTGATGCTCAAGGAGATGCTATTGCCGATGTGTACAAGGAGGCCATACAACGTCTGCAAACAAGGTTTGCCAAACAAGTCAACGTGGTCATGCAACGCCATAAATTTTATATTCCGCCCCAACGTTCTACAGAAACAATTGACGATTTTGTGGCATGTCTGAGAGAATTATCTGCCAAGTGTCAATTTGGGTTGATGACAGAGGAAATGATTAGGGACCAATTAATTGTCCAATGCAACAGTAAAAAGATTCAAGAGAGGTTGTGGGCAGCCAGTAATCCCACTTTGAAGGAGGCTATAGCTCTTGCAAAGGTCGTAAATGAGAATTTCCAACTCTGAGAACAAAGCTTCTGAATCTACAGCATTGGTTGAAGATGGTGAACAAGTTAATGCTGTAAGAGGTAAATCACAATATACTGCTGGTAGCTTTACATAAACTGGTGGCTGGAAAATTTCCTCTACTATGAATGGGAAGTCTTCTCGTGTTTGCTTTAGATGCAGAAGTAATTACCATCTTGCAGACTCAAAGCAATGTTTTGCGGTGGGCAAAGACTGTCGGAAGTGTGGGAAAAAGGGCCACCTAGCGAGCATGTGCAAGGTGGGAGAAAAGAGAGTTGCTTTTGTTGAGGCTGAGCAATCGGATTACAAAATTTTAATGGTTCAAGATGATGATGCGCTTGAAGGCCATGATCAAAAGGGGAGACTATCTCGTCCTAAAGCGTATTTTGAGATTAATGGTGAAAATGTGTCTCTTATGGTGGACACTGGTTCTCTCTATACAATAATACCCAAAGTGTTATTTGAGACCACATGGCCTGGTGGTGTCTTAGTGCCCTCTGATGTCATACTTGAAGGTTACCAAGGGTCTGACATTGGTGTTCTAGGATTCATTAATGCAAATATTAAATTTAAAGATCGTCAAACTCAAGGGAAGATTTATGTGGCGCCTGATGGTCTTCCAATACTAGGCTGGTTACACCAATTTGACTTGTGCATCACTGTTAACCCCAGAGCTGACAGTCAAGTCATGGTGGTTGAATCATTGGACCTTGAAGGTTTGCTATCTCGTCATAGTGAGGTTTTTGAGGACAGATTGGGGGGAGTTCAAGAACTAGAAGCATGAAATCAAGATGAAAGATGGTGCTGTTCCCATCAAGCAATCCGAATTCCCTTGGGTGCAAGGGCAGAGGTCAAAAAGGTCATCGAGCAACTCTTGGCTGACGATGTAATGGAGACGGTCGAAGCTACGGAGTGGTTATCTCCAGTGGTTATCACGAGAAAACCTGATGGTTCACTCCGTTTCTGTGTGGACCTCCGCAGCCTAAACCAAAATGTTGTCATGCACAATTTTCCTTTACCAAACATTAATGAACTTATTTTGATGTTGTCGGGGGGGGGGAGATTTTTCTCTAAAATAGATCTTAGGAGTGCCTACCATCAGGTAAAGCTCCATCTGCACTCCAAGCACTTAACTTCTTTCATTACATCAGAGGGTACCTTCCAGTTTTGTAGACTCCCGTTTGGACTATGTTCTGCTGCCAGTGTATTCCAGCGGTTGATGACTGGGATCTTATCTGGTCTCAGTAATGTTGTTGTGTTCCAGGATGACATTCTGCTGTATGGAAAGAGTGAGGAGGAACACAATTGCATGTTGAGTGAGGTGTTAACTCGCATTAGGAAAGCGGGTTTGACATTACGTAGAGAGAAGTTTGTGTTTCAGGTTCAAGAGGTGGAGTATTTGGGTTACATGATCACCTCAAGTGGTGTAAAGCCCAAGATGAAGTTGGTGAGTGCCATTGTCAATGCGGATGTCCCTTGGGACAAGGATGCTTTACGTTCCTTAATGGGATTAGTGGAGTATTATTCCAAGTGTGTGCAGGATTTTGCCCTCAAAACTGAACCACTCAGGGAATTGTTGCGGAAGGGCAGGAAATTTGTGTGGGGCGAGTCTCAAAAACAAGCATTTCTTGCCATTAAGAACAACCTTGCCAATGCTGGTGTACTTGCACCGTTCCAGAGCTCATTGAGGAGCATTGTCACAGTTGATGCTAGCGCGGTTGGGATTGGTGCTTTTGTGTCTCGGCTGCATGGCAAGCAAGAAAAGACTGTGGCTTTTGCTTCACAGTCATTAACTGACACAGAGTGCAATTAATCAGTTATTGAGCGTGAAGCTTTAGCTGCTGTGTGGGCTGCAACTTACTTCAGAGTCTTTTTGTGGGGAAGTGTATTTTCTCTTAGGACAGACCATAAACCCCCTACTCAACGTTTTGGGACTAGGTGGCCGTAAGAACTGTTCTGGGCGTTTGGCTAGGTTGCCTGTCAGGTTGCAGGACTATGATTATCGGATTGAATATGTCCCTGGTTGGAAGAATAAAGTGGCTGACTGCTTATCTAGACTTCCAGATGGATCTGTGGAACCTTCTGAGGTGGTCACTGAAGAAGTGGTTGCGAGTGTGGAAGATGTTACTGAGGGTTTGGGAGCTTCCATTTCCAGAGGGGAGTGGATGAGTGCTATGGAGAAGGATATGACTCTTCAGCGAGTGTTGAGAAAGGTGAGGTTAGAAGGGAAAGCATTCTTTCTCATGCGGTCAGACCATTTTTCAAGATGGTTGATGAGTTGTCTGTTTTCGGAGGATGCTTATTGATGCGTAGTGAAAAATTTGTGCTTCCTGTTTCTTTAAGGTCACGTCTTATTGGGTTGGCGCATGAAGGACATTTGGGACAGACTTTAACCACAAAGAGAGTAAGAGAGAGATTTTGGTGGCCGCTCATGGATGCTGAAATAAAGGAATGGATTGTACGTTGTTCTGTGTGCAAGGAATCTGAGAAACGCCTCCGAGTGGGTGTTGGACGTGTGCAGGAGGAGCAGCATGTGTCCGAGGCTAAGGAGGTGTGGGAGAAAGTTTGCCTAGATTTTATTGGGCCATTTTCATTTTTACCTGATCAAGAAAGGTTTGCAGCGGTACTTGTTGATGCCAAGTCTAGGTGGGTGGAGGTTGCATTTATGCGGAACATTACCACTACCTCTACAATCGACTTTCTTGGTGATGTGTTTAGGAGAGAAGGTGTACCTTCAGTTATTCTCACCGATAACGGCACACAGTTGAGGTCAGTTGACATGAAAACCTTTTTGGACACTGGGTGTGAGGCATGCTTTTTCATCTTTGTACAATCCCCAGGGTAATGGTCTCGTGGAGAGAGTCAACAGGCAGGTTAAAGGGACAATGCAGTTGGCCTGCAGTGCTGGGATGTCTGTGGTGGGGGCTGTCAAAGACATGCTTTGGACGTATCGCACTACTGTTAACTCATCCTCAGGGAGAAGTCCATTCGAAATGATGCGGGGAAGGTGCCCTGGGAGCAAGTTGGTGCCTTCATGGATGCGTGAGAGTGTGACGAAGGATCAAGTAGGCCCAGATAGGATGGGAAAAAAAAGTTTTATTGCAGTTGGGGATTGGGTCAAAGTCAGGCCTGGTGTTGGTGTGAAGGACTTGACCAAGTTCCGTGGCCCATTTGGAGTTTGTGCAGTGGGTGGAAATTGGGTGAAATTGGTTAATGAACAAACCTGGAACATAAGAGTTGCTCTTTACCAGAGACAGGGAAAAGTGTTGAGGAGTGTTGTGTGCGATAAAGAAGATTCATGTTCGCCTTTGATGTTCATGAATGATTGTGAGTTCACAGATGATCGGGGTAATGTTAGACCTCAGAGTCCCTCTGCTGTGAGAGGAAGAGATGGGTCTGGTCAAGTTGATCTTGTTCCTTCAGACAGTCCACTGGAGCAGGTGGTTCCTGAAAATAGGAGTTAAATGCTCCTCATGTTGGTAGAGAAATGAGGGTGAGGAAGCCTCATATTTATTTGAAAGATTGTTTGCCCTTAACTTGTTGACTTGTTCTTTCTATCTGGTATGGTCTTTTGTTTTAACATGTTGGCATTGTTTTGTCTGTTCTCCTTTTCCCTTCCGTGTTCACTGCAATACTTTGGATGTCTTCTCTCCAGTCATATGTTTTCCATTTGTGTCCTTGGTGTCTTTGTTGTTGTTCTTGTGTACCTATGTTGCACTTTTCTGTTAGTGGTTTATATGTTCTCAAGGTGGGGAGATGCGTTATAATATGCTTTAGTAGCATCAGCTAGGCTGATGCTGCACTCACACTGATGACACGTCTTAGTTCCATTTATGTCATACTTGGAATGTTGGTTCAGGCATCGTCAGTCTGCTGCTGTGCTGTGCCTGGCAAGAGTGTGATGCGAGGTCTCTTCTTTGTACTAATAAAGTACATACTTCTGTTCATCATACAACGGTGAAGCCTCCGTTATTAGCAACAGAAAGCTGTTTCAGGAAGACCAAAGTAGTAACAACTATATTGGATGGTCCCTGGTTATTTTTTTGATAATTTTTTAATAATACAGTTTTATTGTTTTCAATTACATAAATGAAATGTTAACATAATTGGGTGTAGTATGGTCCTGTGTTGTCCATTAGCATTTTTGGGTCATTACTGCTGACAAACATTATTGACAAAACTGCACTCGTATTAGAAGTAAAATTCAAAATGACCGTACTAATGACCATAGTTTAACACTTATCCCAATCCCTTCCTCTCTCTAATGATAATTTCACATCTCTTGTATACAATCTACCTCTCATTGCATGCCTTAGATTTCTTTCCATTTCCCCCATATTTTTGTGAATGTCTGCAGGCATTGTGTGTGTGTGTGTGTGTGTGTGTGTGTGTGTGTGTGTGTGTGTGTGTGTGTGTGTGTGTGTGTGTGTGTGTGTGTGTGTGTGTGTGTGTGTGTGTGTGTGTGTGTGTGTGTGTGTGTGTGTGTGTGTGTGTGTGTGTGTGTGTGTGTGTGTGTGTGTGTGTGTGTGTGTGTGTGTGTACACATATGTATAGCGTGTAATGTACAGTGTATTACCATTGAGTGTGGGAAGGGGCCATGACTCACAAAAGACGAAGTCTTAAGTGAGTCGGGATGGTCATGTCTTCCCTCAACAATGGTAACAAATAGCAGAGTATATGCGGTGCATCTGAACATACGGTTTATGCGATGGCTATTTTTCATGTGTATTTGTTTTTACAAAGTAGTTAACCAAAACCAGGATGCAAGGGGTTAAATTTGTGCAGCAAGGTAAAATCTCACCGAAGAGATGGGGACTATTAGGAGAGTTGCTTCCATGTGTAAAGTAATTGTTACGCGCAATCTGTAAGGCAGTGAAAATACTTTTTCTTAGATCACATTTGCTGTATGGTGGTAAGCAACTCAAATCTGACTTTTACACTGTAGTAATAAAAGCGTGAATGTGTTTTTATTAGTACAATTTCTCAAAATAATGTGTTATTGTAACACATTTTTGGTGATGTAGCATATATTTATTTTGCACAGTATCGGTCGCCACTTTGTAGTTGTGATTCAGAAGCACTTTCCATTGAAAAGGCATTTTTTGATGTGCTGATTTATCTATAACTTTCAACCCTTCAAATTCAACTTTCAAATTGGGGAGAGGAGTTGGCCTAACGGGTAGGGCTGTCGACCTCGAATCTGGGGAACTGGGTTCGAGTCTCGGCAATGACGCTGTACATCCTGTGATTCTGGGCAAATCACTTAATCTCCCCGTGCCTAAAAAAATAAAAAATAAAAAATGAATGTGTCCTCATGTAATGCAACTGGTGCTATGTAAAGTGCTCCGATACCCGATTCGGGTCAAGTTCGCGCTATATATAAAACTGTAAAATAAAAAAATAAACCCCCACTAGACGGATATGAATGAAAATTGACAAATCACCTGCTGAGTTGTCAAAGGCCTGACATTCTATTTTTCTCTGCAGATCCTGGGCAGGGGAATAAATGGGTGTGGGGGTAAAACAGTGTTTATATGTTTTAGCTTTCATAGGGAAATTTTGCTCACACCTACAGCTTGATCGGGTGAACAGATTTACACCAAACTTAGAATGAAAATAAAGCTTAGGCTCCAGCTCCCCACTTACCTGGGACAGGTCCTCCGCCCAGTCTAAGGCCCTTTCAGATCCGGACTCGCTGCTACCGCTACCCGTGCCTCAGTGCATTCTTCTCTCTTCTCCTCTCTTTTCTCTTCCGTATGGCACTTTACTTTGTGCCTCTTTACCTTGCGTCTCCATCTTTTCCTCAGCCCCAAGCCCCTCCCAACCACCTCCACTCTTCTTACCTGTACTCCTTTGTCTTCTTCCTGCTTCCCCTTAGCCCCACCCACTGCCCCCCTGCGCTCCTCGTTCCTCCCAAGACCTACTTAATGGCAGCTGCTGCACGACCCCATCAAATGAACACACATATATATGTGTGTGTGTGTGTGTGTGTGTGTGTGTGTGTGTGTGTGTGTGTGTGTGTGTGTGTGTGTGTGTGTGTGTGTGTGTGTGTGTGTGTGTGTGTGTGTGTGTGTGTGTGTGTGTGTGTGTGTGTGTGTGTATATGTGGGTGTGTGTGTATATGTGGGTGTGTGTGTATATGTGTGTGTGTATATATATATATATATATATATGTGTGTGCATGTATGCGTGTGTCTGCATGTGTGTGCATGTATGCGTGTGTGTGTATGATATATATATATATATATATATATATATATATTATATTATACGTATGTATGTTTCCAATTTTGTCCTGAAGCGAAGCCGCACTCCCCGTAGGTTTCTAATATCGTGGCAAAACCGGCAAATACATCTGCAATACTTCTTGCCCTGCGCGTTTCGGACAGCCAATGTCCTTGATCAGGGACTGATTTGCGGCATTCAATTCCTGCAGACCACTCGAACATTTCGCCAATGTCAGCCATTTATTTCCCTCCAATGGATTTTGCCGAATACACAGCATGCTGGTATGAGTAGTTCCTGCAGTATTCATTTTTCCCTCCAGTAGGTGTGTATGATGCCCCAATTAATTATTTAATCAATTCTTGCCCTCCAGTGGTCTGCACATGTATTTTGCACAGTTTTTAATTAATTTAACTTGCCGTTTCGCAGTTGGTCTCGGAAATCCAGCCCTTGGACTCTCTTTCATTTCTAACGCGGTGTTGCAGGCTTCACGGCTGAGACTGCCGTAAATATGTTTCCATTTTTGGCCTGAAGCGAGGCCGCACTCCCCAGCAGGTTTCTAATATTATGTCAAAACCAGCAAATGCATCTGCAATACTTCTTGCCCTACGCGTTTCGGACAGCCAATGTCCTTGATCACGGGCTGATTTACGGCAGTCTCAGCCGTGAAGTCTGCACCAGCGCGTTAGAAATTACCAGGATTTCCCTTCCACTGCCACAATGAAGTGAGCGGGGATCAGCATCATGCATATTACTTCCTTTTCTAGGTGTGCCATTTTAATTGCATCAGAACTTCTCCTTTGTTTTGCACTTCCATAGTAAAGTATTGGGAATATCAATACTTTTGTATTCTCATACATGATTACGCCACTTTGCCGGATGGCTTGGTGAATTTCCTTTTTGTCCCTGTAGTTGAGAGGTTAGGCAGTAATGTCCCACTGATTGAGCCAGGAGCAGAAGGAGGCATAGGCACCTTTGCCCTATGAGTCATTTCTATTGAAAAGAATGATAAGTCTTGCATTTTCAACAAATGTAAGATTCAGTCTTCCGTAGAGTTCATGCTTGGACCTTCGGTTCGTTCAGGCACTGCCACCATCCAGATTTTATTCTTCCCCTGCCTTAAGAATCCTCAATCCTTGCAGCCATACGTTTGGAATCTGATTGAAGTTGCTCCACTGAGGTTTAAAGAGTCTTCACAACCACATCATATATGTTTTTTTGTGACAGTTCCACTGTACCCACTCAGCTTTCAGTAAATTAATCACCATGGTGGCCCTATCTGTCTTCTCCACCAGGGCTCTTCTGGCTTCCTCAATGATCACCATTAGTTGAGTTAGCGATAGTTCAGGGATCTGTGTGAGTTCCTAGCTTCTCTCCATTTCATCCATAGGGTCCTTAAGCTTCCCAGACGGTGTAGTGTTTAGAAAGGTATATTTGTTAAGCCAGTTATTTTGAGGCTGACTTGACCCTCTTTCAGAGCCCATTCTGTACTGTGGGTGCTCTCTGTTTAATTGGCATCTATTCGTTTTGTTGGAAAGTGGGATAATATGAACTCTGCAGCCATCAAACACTATCACTTAGTGTGGTTTACGGTACAGAAGGAATATTCATAGGGTAACTGGTGCTACCGCCGCCTGGGTGTACAATGAATAGCGCTGTACCTTCAGCCAGTGTCTCTTTTGCTTTTAGGAAGACTAAGTTCAAAATGTCTCCGTCACTGGATGTTGGGACTGAAATGTCCTCTGCGTGGTTGGAGATATGTACCCCTGCCCCAAGTGCCCAACTGTACTGTTGTGTGGATCCCTAATGCTGATCTTTTTTTGTCATAGCGAACACGAATCATGCGTGTGCGCCATGACATAGGCCTGTCTCACGGTTTACGGTCTTGTTGGACCGGTAGGGGTGCGCCTTCATCAGGAGCTAAGTAGCAACAGCACAGTGGTGGCACCATACTGCATAGTGATCAATAATAATGCACAGGACCTTTTTGCTCGGTCACTGGAGCGAGGCCTACAAGCTCACTCCCATTTATAAAGCTCCTCTGCTGTGTGTGTAACTCAACCCTTGGTCTACATTAGGTAGTTTAGGAGTGCTGCACAGCGCGGCAGTAGTGACTCTGCACTGGTTGTATGTGTGCCTAGGAAGGGTACAGTACAGGTATAGAGCAGTACTGTGCAGTATGTGTGGTTAGTCCATGTACTAGGTGTATGTATGCCTGTAAAGAATACATGACCCAAGATGTAGTGCTGTGCACTGTGTGCACTGAGAGCATGTGCTAGGTATGTGTGTGCTTGGGTGAAGTGCAATACATGAAGGGTGCAGTATTGTGCAGCGCGCCCATGGTAAGTGTGTGTGCTGGCAGTGTGTTTGTTTGTAAATAGCACACCTTGTTTATATAGAAAAGCTGCAGTGCTGAACAGTGCATGCAGACTGTGCTGAATTCATGTGTACATGTAAGGGTACAATGCATGGAGATACAAGTGCTGGACAGTAAGTGTGTTGAGAATGTACATTTGAGTAAGTGTGCCTGTAATGGTGCGTTACATGGAGGACCCGGGTTTCCATATTGGGAAGCCTAGTTCTGCCTGGTGAAGACATGTGGAGGGGAGGAATTCCCACAGACAGATTTGTGTGTTGCTGCATTCCTGTGAACTGGGTGGGAGACACACTGGAGGGAAAAAGGAAGAGACTCTCTTTACACTTCAAAATAATGCTCTTTAACTCAGTGATGGATCACAAGGAAGGGGCCTAGATTCATCTCAGGAAGGGAGATGTGGCCGGTAAGGGAATTGTAGAGAAGGATTGGGGGTCTGGGATTAACCTTTTGATGCATATATCACCGTGGCTGACATCCTGGTGTGAACTGTGGTCCCTCCCATGAATTGTGTTGTGGGACAATCAGCTTTGGAGTCTTGCCCTCTGTGACAGAACGTCTTTCATGAGGAAAGAAGAAAAGGATGTGTCCACTTCAAAAGAAGCCGAACCCCAACATAAAACTTCAAAGACTCCAACCCTAAATTACATAGAAATTAACTATAAAAGGGGGAGGTTGAGACCCCAAAACTTGTCATCTGCCAAGCAGCCAGATGGGCTGTGTGAGAAGGGGAAGCTCTGCAAGACTTCTGAATGTGACCAGGACTGGGGGCAAAGGCTCCCTGCTTGGTGAGGGGACACCAAGATCATTTCCCCTGGAGCACCACTGCCTCCCTGCTGCCAAGATGAGTGTGCCCTGTCAGGATGAGGAGGATGTTTGAGTGAGGTTCAGTGGGGAGCCCTCTGAGAGTGAGGTGTCAGGCTGTGCACCGATTGGGTTGCTGCCCATGTGCCGTGTCGGCTCTGCGATCCCCATATGCCAGGAGAGGGCTGCTGGAGACTGAAGTTCAGTGCGGGCCTGGGCGAATCCGTACCGCCACGCTGTGGTGACCCTGTATGCAAGAGGGGGCCACCAGTAAAGTTACCACTGCTGAATCGCTGGGACTCGTGACCAGCGGGGGCGTTTTCACCAAGAAAGTCTGTGCCCGTCTTGTCCACATACCGCAGCAACCCCATATGCCAGAACGGGCTGCCAGTACCAATATGCCAAAGGATTCAAGTGGTTACCCGAAGGAGAGACTGAGGCTACGTTCAGCTGGTTGGACCCGCACTTCAAAGGAACTCCAGCTGACTGACTTGAGGGCTGTTGAGGACGGGTGGACGATATCGAACCCTCACTAGGCTCCATTCAGGAGCGAAGATAGGATTTTCCCCTCTCCACTTGGGAAAGCCAACTTAAAACCTCTGTACGAGCTGGGAGCTGTTCGGACAACTGAGGACTCCGGCAGTGCCACTCAGGAGAGAGAGCCTACATCACCGGGTGCTGCCCCATGGGATGCGAGCAGCCTGACTTCTCCGAACTGTGCAGGACTCACAGGTGCACGTTCTAAGGGCATCTACTGCTCTGCCAAACTCCTCCATGCTGCAAGAGCTAGTAAGATGTGAACTGAACAATTTGGGCCCCTGGGGGACTCGCTGCAAATGCTGCTGCAGCACCATAGACACTTTTGACTAAATCCTAAAGAGTCAAAGGGAAAAACTTGAGTATGGCCTAATAGTGTGCATTCCCTGGATGCAGCCACCAGTGAATGGGAAATAGCCCTGAACACACTACACGAAGGAGAGTGGGACAGGGATTTGCCGGACAACTAGTAGAGGGCCGACCTCAAGGGGGATTGTGTTGTTGCTTCAGAATGTTGTATAACTTTGTATGTATAGAGTTAGAAATAAAATAATTATTTTGTTTGTATGAAAGCAAGTATTTCACTGGACGTTGAGTTATTGTTCATACTGTGTAACCTTTGAGTTATGAGTTGTGTGCACTGACCTTTATCTACATTTTCCCCTGACGCCCCACCCCGATGGAGCCTTGACAGCTCGACCACAGCTACCGTTGAGAGTCAAGTGCAGAAGGGGTACTTGGCCCAGTCCCTCATTATCCCTATTATGTCGGGCTTTGGGACATCAGGATTGAAAGGCCTCAACCACCATGTTCGGCCCCGTAGCCCCTGTGTGCTATGTGGTCCTCTGGAAAGGGCTCTGACAGTGGAAAAAATTCCCACCATCAGCCTATTGGCTGACATAACCCACAGAATAAATTTTCCCAAATGTGGTTTTGATGCTGCGTGCTTCCCAGCTTCCAATATATAGGGCCACTGAGGCGTTATCTACACAGTAGGGGCTGTTTCTCTGCTTATCATCGCTTTAGGCTTCTAGTGCCCTGAAGGTCTGTGTTTTTACCCTTTATACAGAAAATGTCTTGTGGTCTTTGGCTGGGGCACTGCAGGGTCACAGGGCCACAACGGCCACTGTCCAGAACGACCTCTGCTGCAAGGTCACTCTGATAGGCTTGTGTATTGGTCCAGCCCCCTCACCAACACCCAACATCTTCAGTAAGTTGGCTGTGGATCACCGTCCATTAGGTTTCACTGTTGGTGGGAGTGACGATACTGCGAAGTCAGGAATGCACTATACTTCAATTTGGAACCCCCATCTGTATTTGGACGAGCTTGCAAACAGGCTAAAACGAGGAACTGTTGTAAACGAAATCCGAAATATGTTTTAGTTCAACTTCCCTAGTCTTTGCTTTCTTTTACATATTTTTCCCTTTTTAAAAGGCTGCCCTCTGAACAAATTTCCCTGAGTATCTCTGAAGCAGATGTTTAGCTGAGCTGGTTTACTGCATATTCTGAATTGTAGGGCTGCTCAGGGGACCGCCACATTTTAGCAGTGTTCAACCTTCCTTACATTATACTTTGTACTATACGGACCAGAACTATTGCATGTTTTATCCTTGTAATTGGATAGATTGACCTTTTAAATTTGTTTAGATACAACTGTGGCGTCTATTGGCTATACTCTCCAGTCAAACAACCCTACTGGAGGAACGTTGTGAGAGGTCTGCTCTCATAGTAACTAAATGTGCTCATTATAGATAATCAGCTCGCATTCAAAAGTATGCCAACAGTTTAATAATTTGAATGAGCAAGCCCTGGGAGTTTTATGCAGACATTATTGGTAATTAACGCAGTAATGGTGCAAAGAACTAAATGCCAAATAAAAACTGTGAGAAATGGGTTCCGCCCATTTAATCTCCCTAGTTTTTAAAATTTTTAGGCTTAGGTTTATGGACTTATGCTGTGAGTAGGTTGTAATGTACAGTGGATACCCCCACAGAAACACGGAGGCCGCAGTTGTTGGAAGATGATTGCTTTATTGCAGAGGAGAGACGTCTGCATTCCACTCCGTCTCCCGTAATGACTGCCGCCCTCGCGCTTCCCATCAGGCCCTGCGGCCGGTCACGTGGTTGTCCGGCAACTAGACCGCGACACCACACATCTTCCCCCTTTACAACAACAACGAGAAATAACTAGAACATTGCATTCGCTTTACCCAACGGTATGTTTGCATGACTTGCGAGGAAAGAAGGGTTCTCTTCCGCGTAGTATCTTGAACGGGCTGTAACCCGTCCGCGTGGGCGTGATACGATAGGCCCATACCGTGTTCCTGATCTCGATTTCCCAGTTCTTGCCCGCGCTGATGGCGGCTTGGACCGAGCCCATGAGTACTCGGTTGAACCTTTCGGCTAGGCCATTTTCAGCAGGATGATACACGGGAGTGTGTATGTTCTTGATGCCGTTTCTTGTGATGAAGGCTGACCATTTCTCCGACGTGAACTGGGGACCATTGTCGCTTGTGAGGACTTTCGGAATTCCTTCCCTCAAGAAGGCATTGGTCAGGAATGATATGACTGCATCTGTATCTGTGTCCACTTTTTCGCATATTTCCACTTCAGGCCACTTGGAGTACCTGTCGACGAGGACATTGACATATTTGGGCGCTCACCACGAGTCCAGGATGGGGCCCAATTTGTCGACCGACAGTTCATCCCAGGGGTTGGTGGGAGTGGTGAACTCTCCCATTGGGGGTCTAAGCATCGTCCGTGATTTGTCTGCAGTAGCGCAATGCTGGCACGCTCGGACAAACTTTTCAATGCTGTTGTCAATGGCTGGCCACCAGTACGATTGTTTCATCCTTCGCTTCGATTTGACGATCCCCAGGTGGCCTTCATGCCGTATGGTGAGGATGCGGTCCAGTAAGTCCTTCGGGGGAATTACCTTGTCTCCTCTAAGTAAGAAAGTGGCATCATCGCTGAGGGATAGCTCATCGCGCACCTCCCAATACTTCCTGGTGTCGTCTTTCAGGTGCTTCTTCTCGGGCCACCCCTGAGTGACGAAGGTCTTCACCTTGGACAGTGCAGGGTTATTGTCGTAGGCCACCTTCCAGTCCTGCGTGCTGATGAGGGCTTCGTGGTGCGCAGTGAGTGCCACCTGGTAGTCGTCCCATTCACTGTGGTGTGGCGCTACTTCCATGGCTGCGGAACGGCTGAGGTAATCCGCCACTTTGTTCCTTTGTCCCGGCAAGTATTCCACATCGTAGACTAAGTCCAGCAAGCGAAGTGTCATTTTGGCGATGCGCGGGGTTGCTTTAGCGTGACCGCTGGATGTGAGGACCTTGATTAGCGGTTTGTGATCTGTTCGGAGGGTGAACCAGGAGCCCCAGATGTACTGTCGAAATTTTTCCATGGCCCATATGGCATTTCTTTTTCTATGACGCTGAATTTTTCCTCGGGTGCGAGGGATCGGGATGCAAATCCTATTGTGGTTTCCGCGCCATCTGTGGATCGTTATGTCAAAACCGCACCTAACCCCTTCTCGCTCGCATCTGTCGTCAAAATGTTGGGGGCGGAGCAGTCGAACCCTTGCAGGGGTACGGCGTCACAGATGTCCTTTTTGATAGTCTCGAATTCGAGGTCTGCATCCGGCGTACAGCTGAACGTGGTCTTTTCCTTTAGTAGCTGACGCAGTGTGTATGTCTTGGTTGCAAAGTTCTTGACGAACTTGCTGTAGAATTCCGCTAGCCCCAGGAAGGAGCGAACCTCGTCTTTGGTCTGTGGTCTGGGCGCAGACTTGATGGCCTCCACATTGGCCTTCTTGGGAGAGATCCCGTTTTCGCCAATCTCGTGCCCCAGGTAGGTGACGGATCGTAGGCCAAACTTATATTTCTCCATTTCTGCTGCGAGGCCGTGCGCCGAGAGTGTCCGTAAGACTGTCCTGAGTTTTGCATCGTGCTCGGTCTTCGTTGCACCCATGACGAGTATGTCGTCCTGGAAGTATAATACGTCGCAACTGTCTGTGAAGAGCTTGTGCATCCGTTTCTGAAACACTGATGCAGCGGATGCTAGACCAAAGGCCAGACGCCGAAACCTGTAGCAGCCGAATGGGGTAATGAAGGAGGTCAACTTTCTGGACTTAGGGTGAAGCAGGATTTGGTGGTATGCTGCTGTGAGGTCTATTGTAGAAAACCACTTGATTCCTTTGGTTTGGGCCAGCATTTCGTTGATTCTTGGCAGGGGGAACTTGTCCACTAGTATGTTTTTGTTAAGTTCTCTAAGGTCGATGCAAAGGTGCACTTTCCCGTTAGGTTTCCGTGCCACGACCAAGGGCGCCAACCATTCGGCACTTTCGATTGGTTCGATGATGCCGTTGTTCTCTAAACGCTGCAATTCGAGCTGCACGGCTTCCCTGCAATTGAACGGGATGTTCCGTACTTTTGTGGCTAACCGGCGTAGCGCCTTCTTTCAACTGGATTTTGTGCGTGAACTTCAGTTGACCAATGGTGTCGCCAAAGACATCTGGAAATTCTTTTTGCCAGTTGGCTGCGTCCAGTGTGGGGGGTTCATTTGTCATGAGCACTTGTACGTCTCCGCTGGGGTGGAGTTGGATGCCTAGCGCACCTTGGTCTGCCCATCCGAGGACCGAGGGTCCTTTTTCCGCCACCTACAGTTTACCTGTGGTTTCTCTCCCCTTGAATACGAATTTCAGAGGTCTGAACCCCACCATTGGAATCCTTTCCCCTGTGAAGGTGACGGGGTGTACGTCAGTAGGATGTAGGTGATGCCCTATGGTGTCGGCAAATTTAGTGTCCCAGACCTCCCTTTGTATGATTGTGAATGGGGACCCTGAATCAGCCACCATGGAGATCTGGATTCCCCCCTATGCTCAGGTTGCAGGACGGTTTTTTTCGTGCAATGCCATCGAAGCCCAATACTTGTTCCTCAATACATAAAATACAATCGTCATCACCTTCCCCTTCCCCCACATCAGGTTCAGAGTCATACATGACGTATTTTACGGAGTTGCTGCGGGGTTTCCTTCTGCAGGCTTTGTCAAAGTGTCCCACGAGGCCACAAAAGGAGCACTTTACATGGAAAGCAGGACACCGTTTGTCATTGGCCATGTGCGTCTGGCTCCCGCACCTGTAGCAAGAACCTTTCCTCTCAGGAGAAGGTTTTGTGGGTCTAGCAGCAGGCGTGGGTGGTCGTCGGCCATACTTGTTACCTGCACTGGGGGCCGGCTTGTCAGTGGGAGCTGTTTTGTCGCTTACTTTGCACACTGCGGGTTTACACTCGCTGTCCTTCTTGGCCGCAGCAGCACATCTTTTGGACAGTTCGGCCTTTTTGACGATTGCTATTTCGTGAAGGGGCACTTCCCCGCTCACCCATAGCTTTTCCTGTACATTGGTGTTGACAGTGTGCATTATGATTTGATCGCGTACTAGCTCGTCGTGAAGATGGCCAAATTTACAGTTGACTTCTAGTTTCTTCAGAGCGGCGACATAGTCCTCTACAGTCTGTGTTGCTTTGCTTCCTTTGGAAGAAGTTGTATCTGTCTATAGCTATGCAAATGACAGGTTGATAGTGACTGTCCAGGTCGTCTAATGCGTGTTGGAAGACGTCCGTGGCTGCCCTCGGTTTTTTCACCATGTTCTCGTATACCCGCAACCCTTCGGGACCTAGGTTGCGCAATACTATTTTTGTTCTGCGTGTGCTGGAGAACGCTTCTTCTCCTTCGTCTTCCAGGGCCGACAAGTAGTTGAGGAAGTACCCCTTCCAGTCTGCCCATTTCATGGCTGGCTCCCCCGGTTTAGGGAGGAACGGTACCGGATTCGTTAAGGAGAAGGTTTGGGCACACATCGTGCTGGGTTGTGGTGTGCACGCTCACGGTAACCTTCAACAAAGGAGCTTGTGCAGCAGGCGGCAGCAAGAATGCATGGGCGTGTGCGCCTGGTAAAGAGGTTGGCACAACCTGGCGTGTACCCACAGAAGCAGTGAACAGTGGAGATGCACCAGGTGGCTTGACTCCGCTTTATGACGTCGGGCAGTACGTAGGGCTTGGCAGCCTGGGCTGATGCAAGTGTGCGTCGCGCTGGACACGCTGGAGGCCAGGGGCCTTAGGGCATCAGAATGGCCCTTTGCTGTATTTGGAGTAGATGCAGGGCACAGGACGGTATGCGGTGGCTGGAAGGTATGGCTGGAACACGTGACTTGTGCACCGCCGGTTGAGCAGGGTTGACGGCAGCCGAAAACTCCCCTGGCCGTCGTGGCACTGTGGCTTTGCGGGTGTGGGCAGCAGGGCTCACCGTCGCAAATGCGCTGGGGTCGTACCTCTCGGTCGGAAGGTCCGGAACGCCACTGAAAGCGCTGCGGGAGGTCCTTGACGTCGGCTCTGCAACGGCCGCTCTCCCTCTCTGACGCAGAAGACCCGTGTGCGCCAGTCGTCGCTTGTACAGTGAAATGCGGTGGGCGCCTTGAACGGGTGGACACAGCGGGACTAGTACCCACTCGTCGCCAGTCTGTAATGTACAGTGGATACCCCCACAGAAACACGGAGGCCGCAGTTGTTGGAAGATGATTGCTTTATTGCAGAGAGGGAGAGACGTCTGCATTCCACTCCGTCTCCCGTAATGACTGCCGCCCTTGCGCTTCCCATCAGGCCCTGCGGCCCGTCACGTGGTTGTCCGGCAACTAGACCGCGACACCACACAGGTCTCACTACCGGAGTTATAATGGATTGAGAGTCTTAACTGCCTGTGTCCGCCTTTTTAGGTAAGGTCTGCTGCTGTGCAGGTAGGGTAATGTCAAATAATAATGCGTAGCACCTAAGTTTTCTAAATTTTGAGTAGATGTTGCACTATACAAACTACTCTGCTTACCCTGAGGAAATGCTCAGCTCATCAACGAGCCGGCGCACGCTTCACAAGCACCCACCTGTGCCACGGTTACAAGTATCCTTGACTTGGGCTGCGCTCAACAGCGCTCAATAGAGTACTTTACAAAGTGCAGATGGAGCACTTTAATAAGTATGTGGTAAACAGTGAATGCATAAAATAACGTGTTTAATTTAAACACATTGACACCAAATGAAATAATAAAAACAACGCGCTTATTTCATATCAGAAAATAATATTGAAAGGCAATGCTTGTACATCCAATAAACAATATAAGTAAAAAAACTTTTAGGACTGGAATAAATTCTTAAGGACATAGACTATACTGGCTACTATTGATATATTAGTTTATTAATTTTCGTAGGCAAAAGTAACTACTTATAGCTATATATATTTTTTTTTTAAGTAATAATTCCCGAGACGCCATGGCAGGAATGTGTTGATGTTTTTAAAATATACATGCTTGTGCCTGGAGAAGGACATTTACCAGATGATGGAAAGCAAGCCATGTTATTTCACTGTTTGGGTAAGGAAGGTTTACGAATTTAATGAGTAAACTTAGCTGTGAACCTCATCTAGAGTTTGAGAACTTTATTGGAAGACCCAACTGTGTCATATTATGCAGGAATCGTCGTTGCTTACAGTTCGAGGGCATTTTAACATCTACAACTGTAGTGAAGAAATCAACAAAGACAACCGCGCCTGTCTAAAAAAGACCTCCACAGTGTTCCTTAAACTGTTAGTCTACTCACGAGGACTGCCTGCGTAAATTGACCGTGTTTCCAAGCGACCTTCAATTTGTTATTAAAATATGACCAACTTGTTTTTAGGTCTCGCCCTGAAAGCCAGCGCTGGCTCTGGGCGAGACATTTTGTAGTGTGGGCTTGCAGAAATGCGACCACAACTTTTGGCTGGCCTAGAGCATGCGAGAACGGGCGCAGTAATGCGCATTCCTCGCATGCTCCAGGCCATCTGCCTTTGATGTCACTTGCTCCTCCCCCCTCCCCCACCACAGAGCGCTTCTCGGGGCCGCGCGGCCGTGTCACTTTCACGGCCGCGCGGCCGTGTCACTTTCACGGCCGCGCGTCACTTGCTCTCCCGCTCCTCCCTCCTCCCCCACCACAGACCGCGTTGCACGGCCGCGCGGCCAATGCTTGTTTTCTTCACTTGTTCCTGCCATGGTTTGCTATCTCACAATGCGGTACAGGCTGGGAAGTATCCAGCAGGGAGTTGTCAATGGAAGAGCGTCCACATACCACTGAAAAGCAAACAGCACATGCTAAGAAGTCCTTCCTGTCAGCCAGGGGTCTGAAATCCCCCGCCTGAGTTGATTGTAGGCCTCCTTTGAAGATGGCTCACGCTTTGCTTATACTTAGGAGAACTTGTTTTGTTTTCGTTCTGAGCAGTCATCTCACGGGATTACATGGCCTCATGTGGTTTTCTCCAGCATTTATGTACCCTCCTCTTAACTCCATACTTGGATTTACTTTCAACTTTTTAGCTAACATCAGCAAGTAATTCTGAGGGGCCCTGCCAGACAAACACTAAAGTCACTGCGGTCTGAGCGCTTGGCGGGGGTTGCTTTCCTTGTCTGACATTTCAATAATCCATAATCTGGATTAGATTAGGAGAACTCAAATTACCGAAGTTTTCCTCCAGGAGAATAGTTTTCAATTTATAAAGCACTGTTTTTCCTTATTTATTTAAAATGTTTCTGTGCTGATGGCATATTCTGCCAAAGTTCCGGCGTCTGACTTCAAAATAATTATAGATCCTTCGCGGCTGTCCCTCAGAAATTATTACTCTCGCGCTGTCTCGTGCGGTGAGGCTGCTACCTACAATTACCTGAGCAAAACAAAGCAGAATAGAGCTTGCGACAGGCAGCCACGACATTATACGTTTTATCTTGAAACTGACAGTGTGTATTTTAATTTAAAACAATTCACTACAGTAACACTGGCAGCAGCGTTCAAAGGGAAACATTGACTACACTCAGGACGATGCAATGGGCCTTTGACTGATTTAAATAACGAGCTGGTGACATTTTAATGTAATCTAGCCCTGTGATTAAAATGTGGCTGGCGTCCCTTGTGTGTCCTTTCTGGCCGGCTACATGATAACCCGCGTCAGTTTCAAAGATATGTCCGTCAATTACATGAGCTGCACTTGCCGCAGAAGACTATGTGGTTTCCAGACCAGTTGCAGTTGAGGTTCTCAGTCACTGGGATTAAACGTGTCAAGCCAACAAATGTGCCTGTGTTCCAGTATACATTTAGGTCTGCGTCGTTCTAAAGGGATGCTATGCAAAACCACATAGAGGCTTTACATTTATATTACTGTCAATGTTCCCCGCATCCACTTTCTAATGAATTCTTCAAATGCAAGTGTGCCTTGCAGTCTGGTGCCAGAAATTTCTCTTTGCTTCCACCACTGCTTAATTTGCCCCGGTGTTGGTTGCCGGTAGTCGGCGCAGCTGCTCCATTTTGGGCACCAGGACTTATTATTCGTTTGCAGCAATTGACCCGAAGCAAGAGAGTAAAGCTTTACAGAGAAAAAGAGGAAGTGAAGGGAAAGCGCGACAGAGAGAAAGCAGGAATGGAAAAGAGTTTGCAAGAGTGAGATGAAGAGGCAGGAAGTGTAGTGTGGTGGAGCACATTTTTGAGGTGGATTCAGGCCTATCCATCCTTGGCATGGGGCAACTTCGGCATTCTGTAGAACGAACGGCGAGCTGCTAAGAACACACGTTGGTCCTTGCACTTATTTATTTATTTTACAGATTAAACACTGGTTTGCACAAAAGCTTCTGGGTTGTTTCCCTTGACGTGGCAAGCCTATGTTTATGTACATCACAAGAGGGCGTTTGAAGCCCCCCCATAAGGCGTCATTAAGAAACAAAAAGGGTTATTGCAGGGGATAGAAACATGATTTTTTTGGGGGCTTGAGTTTTATATAGCGGGAACTTGACCCGAAGGTATCAGAGCGCTTTACATGAGCACCACTTGCGTTACAGAAGGGCACATTCATTTTAGGTCGAGCCTGGGCAGCGCATGCGCTGCTCTGATAGGTATGCTGTATTAAGGGAATGGAATAAAAGCTCCGCTCATTTCCCGCCCTTCTTTTCAATTGGCTCCTGTTACAGTCCTTTCAAAAACGTTGCTTTTCATTCGTGAATAGGCTTACTAGTCCCTTCTTGATACCGCCTTGTCTGCATTTGTAACCTCCCATAACGACTGGACTTTTTACTTGTGGTCTTAACATGGTCTGCTTTATCTAGTCGGTGTGCACTATTTTCTTTAATGGTAATTAATGTAAAGAGCGCACACCAGCTTTAGCAATGGCAGCCGTTTTGTTGGGGGGGTATTTGCAGCGCTCTATGCGCACTTTCACTTAATGGGCTACGGCTATAAATATGCCCCTGAACTAACTGCACAGACGCCGTGCGAAGCGGGCAATGTTAATTTGCCAAAACTGTTTTTTTACAAACTCAGCGCTATAAGTTTTAAATATGCTCCGTTCCTTGCCCCCTCCCCCTGCTGCACAGACACCTGCATGTTTTTTTTCTTCACTATTTCAATTTTTGGCTGTTTTCAAGCGCCCCATGCCACGCTTTCACATTAATAGAGGCCACACCCCTTTCTTGAGACGAGCCATGTCTAAAGAAAGGTCTGTGGCCGCTGTTAAGGTGAAACTGCGGCATGGGGCACTTTTACCAAAAAAAGCATTTGTTTGTCAACTTGACAAACACATGCTTTTTTGGTAAAAGCACCCCGTACCTCACTTTCACTTTACTAGCAGCCGCAGACCTTTCTTTAGACACAGCTCATCTAAAGAAAGGAGCGTGGCCTCTATTAATGTGAAAGTGTGGCATGGGGTGCTTGTAAACACAAGTATTTGCAATGCAATAGGTCTCGAATTTGCGAGAGTTTAAGCTATTGGCATTATTATTATTATTTAGGATTTATAGAGCGCATGGCTACCCTAGGGCTTCCCGGCGCTAAGAGACACTTTGTTAGTTGAAGTCGGAACAGGCATTAAAGGTATTGCTTAAACAGCCATGTTTTAATTGCTTTGCGAAACTGCAATTCTTTGTCCAGTGTCCTGTATTCTCTTGGTAGAGAATTCCAAAGTTTGGGGGCTAGGTGGGAGAAAGCTCTGCCTCCCCACCTCTCCTTCCTGGCCCTTGTAGGTTTTAAGAGTCCCTGAAAGCTTGATCTCCGATACCTATTTGGAATGTAAGGGGATACTAGACTCTTGATTTACCTAGGGCCCCTGTTATGTAGAGCTCCGTGTGTTATGACCTGAGCCTTAAATTTGACTCTGGCCTCTACTGGGAGCCAATGCGGCCCCTTTAGGTGCTTTTTTTTACCAACTCTCGAGCAGGGACATTACACAGCAGCCTTGCTGCTGCATTCTGGACCACTTGCAGACTGTGGGTCACATATTTCGGTGCCCCTAGGAATAACGCGTTTCCATAGTCCAGACGCGAGGTGACCAAGGAGTGAACTACTATCTTCCTGAGCTGACTTGGGATCCGGTCTAGGATTTTTCAGAGACTTCTAAGTAGACCAAAACAGGTGGCTGCGACTTTGTTAGCTTGTATCGCCATAGAAAGATCTTTTTCTAGCCAGAAACCCAGGTTCTTAATTGTTTCTTTAGGTATGGGTGGGCTGCTCAAACATTTAGGCCAGCTTATGGAGGGCCTGGGAGTTGCCTTGTTCCCGAGGATCATTAATTCTGTTTTGTCCCCGTTTAATTTTAAGCAATTTTTTTTCATCCACTCTGACTTTTTCCATGCATGGTGATAGTCTCTCGGGGTCCCGCTGTTCGTTGGATCCAAGGAGATCACCAACTGTGTATCGTCTGCGTAGGACGTCAAAGAGATCGAACTCTTGGACAATCTTAGCTAATGGCTCCATATACACGTTAAATAGTGTGGGGCTTAGCGAGGAACCCTGTGGTATCCCACACATTAACGACATAGTTTTAGAGAGGGTGGTGTTTTCCAATACTTGGAATGTTCTTCCCTCCAGAAACAATGCCAGCCACTGAAGCATGGTGCCTTGTTCCCCGATGGCCGAGAGTCTCCTTCGCAGTATGTGGTGGTCCACCGTGTCGAAGGCAGCACTCAGGCCCAGGAGGAGTAAGGCAGCTGAATTTCCCTGGTCTAACGAAGTTCTGAGTTCCTCCACCACTGCCAACAGAGCGGACTCCGTGCTGTGTGGTGCCCGGAAACCCATCTGGGTGGGGTGGAGGCAGTGGTTTGTTTCAGGAATTCCGACAATGATCTATTGACGTGCTTTTCCAATAGCTTGCCCACAAAAGGCAGCAAAGAGATAGGACGGTAATTACCTGGTTGCGATGGATCTGCGTTGGCTTTTTTTAACAGGGGTTTAATTATGGCGTTTTTCCATGAAGCTGGGACCATGCCCGTCTCCAGAGACTGGTTCATGACCTTAATTAGGGAAGGAAGGATGACCGGTGTGACTGTTTTGAGGATGTGCGTTGGGGCCGGGTCTAAAGGCGAACCAGACTTCACTTTGCCCATCAATAATTCTGCATCTATAGCTTCCATTGGCGGGAGATTGGTGATGGTTTTTAATGGGGGAGCTTCTTCCTGATCCTTTTCCCACCTTGAGGTTAATTCCTCGTTCGCTTTGAAGGAGTTATAGATGTCTGTTACTTTCGAGAGGAAGAAGGTGGCTAAGTCATTGCACCTCTCCTCCGATGTTCCTGATGGGTGGGGATCCTGGGCTGGAGTAGTCAAAGCCTTGACTACCACCAACAGTTCCCTTGAGGAGTTCTGGGCCAAGGTGATTTTCTCCTCAAAGAACTTTCCCTGAGTTTCTTTGATACTGTTGTGGTAGTTTCTGATGGCTGACTTATACAGGGCCTTAAGTTGTGGATCATCATTTTTCCTCCAGTCCCTTTCGATTTTCTTGCAATTTTTCTTTAGCGCTAACAGTTGGGGATTGAACCATCCATCCGCCCTGGGTCTGGATTTTGGTTTGGAGGTAACTTTCGGGGCTACATCATCCAGGGATTGGGTAATCCAGGTTTCCCACCTGGAGTATGCTTCCTCCACTGTTACCGGTGTCTCGGAGTTAGGTGTAGTTGTATCTGATAGGATGTTCCCCCATGTCTCTGAGTTGAGCTTGGCCCAGCACCTTTTCATTGTCTCGGTTTTGGGGGGGTCCCCACGGTGCTCTCTTCCTATCTTTCCAAAGTTGAAGATAATGAGGTGGTGATCTGACCAGGGTACCAGTATTGGAGGTACGACCTTAATGTTGGGGTCGTTAGAAATTACTAGATCCAATATGTGCCCCTTGACGTGTGTGGCAGTAGTTACCAACTGGGCAAGTTGCAAGTTTTCAAGGTCTAATAGCAATTTTTTTACGCTGGGGAGGTTCTGGTCCTCCATTTGTAGATTTAGGTCTCCTAAAATGGTGAAGTTGGATTTGTTTAATAATGCGCTGGCCAGTGAATCAGGCAAGTTTTTTTAGAAATTCTCCATATGGGCCTGGGGGTCTATAGATTAGGAGCCCTGATGGGGTATACGTGGGTGCTAACGAGATTGAGAAGAAGAGGCATTCACACCCTTTGATAGGGAACGCCTCGGTGGTACATTTGTACTCCTTCTTTATTAGAATGGCCAGTCCACCCCGTGCCTGTCCGATCCTATCCAGTCTGAATATTTTATAGCCGGGTGGCAGGGCCATTACTATATCAGGGGAGGCACAATCTTTAAGCCAACTTTCTGTAATAAACAGGGCGTCTAATGTGGTTTCCTCTAACAGTATGCAAATTTCTGTTTTATGTTTAGGCAGAGAGCGGCAATTGATCAGCCCTAACTTCCATGCCTGAGGTTCCTTTAGCCCATTGGTCTTGCTCGACTCTAACTTAGGAGGTGCTTTCCATACTAGTTTACAGTGTTGACAGACCTTCTCCAAGGCTGTCTCGCTCATGAAATTCCAGCCCTTATCGCAGCCGACTATTCTGGGTTTGTTGAGACAGTGTAGTTCCTTCCTAGAGTATATAATTCTTGAAAATTGAAGAACAATGCCTTTTATGTATGTTTTTAAAATCAACACATAAATAAAAGGCAATGTCATTTACAATGCCAATAGCTCAAACTCGCGTAAATGCGAGACCTATTGCATTGCAAATGCTTGTTATATCTAGCTCCTCTCACAAGGTCTTGTGAAATAGTCAACGAGTGCTGCGTTGCCAAGGGGAAACTTTCTCTCTTTGTAGTACAAAAAGCAGTTCTGAGTACACTTAAATATATTATTGAAATGTTGATGGTTTTTGCCAATCATCTGTTTATGGTCTGGCTTGATAGCGCAGTTGTTGCCAGACAATTATGTGAAAAGAACAATTGATGGACAGAATGCAGAACAATGTCATACATTCACCCCAGTCCAGAGATCTGGGCCAAATCCATCGGTTTTTTGCTCGCCATGCCATTCCAGTTTGGACCCAGCCATATGCAAATCAGTCTTGACCCTGCCCCCAATGGGAACAGTCCAGCCCGAACTGCCAGGCCAAGTCCTCCCTGGACTGGAAACAAGCATCCTAGGACCGGTTTCGGGGTTTCGCCCCTCATCAGCCATGATAGCTTGACTCCAGTGGCATGGAGAGCACGGGACCCACGTCTGGGCATACCCGTCCCACTCGGGTTGACAAATGCAAAAAGAACAATTGATGGACAGAATGCAGAACAATGTCATACATTCAGAAGTTGTTTGCTTCCACAAAAAATGTGCTTGCCCTCTACACAGCTGTGATCATTTTGTTTATTTATCCAGCTGACTATGCTTGAACTTTCAGGGGCACACACCTAACATTGTAGTGCTATTAAACTGTCTTAGATAACTAGATCGTATATGGCGTTTTTCTCTGGCGGCAGCACAGATGGAAGCAGGGCAGTCATTAACATACCTGAATGTTTAGGTCTGGCTTTACAGAGCATTTATAAGCCTTACCTGTTGGAATTGCCGTTTCTTGTTTTGCTAATATTTTGTTACTGAAACGTGATTATTTTGGCAAGAAAACCAAGTCTTGTGAGTTTGCAAATGTTTGAATTTAAGCACCTGTTGAAACCCTGAGTATGTTATCACTACATTCATTTTTGGGACGTGGGGCACCCTGCAGTTTCTTGTTCGCCTTCTTAAATTTGCAGAAAGTTATAAAATGGTAAAATGTCCTATTTTTACAGATAAATACAGACAGACATCATTAATTTTCTTGTCTCTATTTATTTTTAAATGTGGATGAAAACGGAAATTGGGCTGCTTTTTGAGTAATTATAAATACTGTCTGCCATAACTGCCAGGCCAATAGATGTGTGGATTGATAGATGAGGGCGGTAAAAAAGAAAGTTATTTTAGTAGAGGCTTTAACAGCTGTAGAAATGCACAAGGTTGATACTGAAATTTGCATATTTTCATATAAGTGCCCTGATTTATTTTCTGCGGGTGTTCATAGCACTGAAACCTGGCAGACATTCAAGCATGAGTGCATATTTATCAGTTAAATAAATGTGGAAATATATACTAATTTCAGCTTAATGTTTCCACAAAACCCAAAATAAATATGAATAAATACAGATAAAATTAGCAAAAAATAAATATGGATAAATACAGACAGAAATGGCAAAAAAATAAATACCATAAAACCGGGAGCCCTAGTTATAATGTTTGCAAATATACAAACAGCATTTGTGCAAGCCAGTGGTGACATGTTATAGCCAGGCTTTGCCACTCCTTGTTTATCAGTATTTGAGTTACTCAGACCAGAAAAATGGGAGCCCTGTCTGAAATAATTTAAAGTAAAGTGTGTGGCAGTGGAAAAAAAAGGTGAAAAAAGCAATGCTTTGTAAATGATCCGTGCATGGCAGTGAAACTAATTTGTGACATTTCAGTTTACTTTTAAGGGGCCGATTACGATCTCGCTGGGAAAGCCCTCCGTACGACTCGAATCCGGAGGGCTTTCTTAGCGAATTGCGCTCCGCGAGTCCAAGCGACCGATTCCGATGCACCCGTATGGTGACGGACTCGATTCGCTCGGACTCCCATTGAACTCTATGGGAGCCTGTATACTGATCGCGTACACAGGCTTCCATAGCAAAAAGGGGTGGCTGGGGAAAAGCGTACACCCTGTGGCAGGCACCCTATGGTGCCCACCACACTGTGCATGCATGGAAAGGGGGAAACCATGGGTACCCCCACGGGACCGATTCAGAGGGCCCCGGGTGAAGGTGGGGCCCGCTACAGCCCCCCGAAGTCCGATTCCCACAGCTGTTTCGTCTCGCTGAGACCGAGTCGATATGACTGTGCGAACGAGTCGGACTGACAGGATAGGGTTCGGAAACGATTCGGTCGTCACAGACGCGATCTTCGCATCGAACTTGGTCGTTCGGAATGGGGGAGGATTTGGTTGGAAACATAGGCTCCGAATCGGATTTGCTCGTTCCGGAACCCGTCTGGAGGCCTTACTGACAAGATTGTAATCTGCCCCTAAGTTGTAAAACAGCCCCTCATTGCAATGCATGCTTTGGTTGAATGATTCACCAAACAGTCAAGAGCATGAAGTGAGAGAGTATTCTCTTACGGGAGGAGACCAAGGCCACTCTATATATGTTTAAAAATTGGTAACAATAGGTCATAGGACAGCTGCAGTGTCAAGCCAGACCTAAGCAGTCTTGATTTCATGAGACTGTTTGTGAATGGGTGCATGCATGATTTTTTTTATCTGAAATGTTAAGATGTGTTTGCACTTGAGAGGGCACCACTCCCAGTTTTGAGGTTTAGTGATAACCGTTGCATTTTATTCTCTACAAGGAGTACGCTCATGTGCAAACCCACAGAGCTATGTTCTTGGCATAACTGCATTGTGAGGGCCATCAGACTGTCCTTTTATACAGTGCCTTGTGAACTCTGCACAGCAGCTTCAAGTTCGTGGCTACTCTCAAGCTTAGAGATCAAATCAATGCCCTCCATTCCATACATTGTTTTTGTCTGCGACTGTTGAAAAATTTTGAGATGCAAGTAACGTTAAAAAGTGACACTGTCCTTAAATTCATTGAGCTAAAACTGACCTTCGCTCTATAAAAAATTTACTGACGCATAGCGTTTGTTCGTGCTTAAATTCCTTTGGGAAATCTCTTGATTTTGCACTGTGAGGCCACAATAATGATGGAAATGCATGGTGTATAATATATAGGTGAATATGAAATGAGCTCGGTTTTCATTGAGCTGCCAAGGGCATCTGTGTTAAACAAAGTGCAGTTAATTGTGCCCAAACAATTTTGTATTAGTTGCATCGTGTTTAAAAATTTGTTTTTGGTGCAGATTTGAATCAACTTCACCCCTTTTTCCTTGCCCCTCCCAAACCAAGTAGGGGTTCCTAGCAACAGGGTTTCTAAACCTCTGTGTATTGAGGGTGGAAAGTTAGGGGGGTTCAAAGTCGGCCTAACATTACCCCTTCCAGTCGATGACTCCTATGGCTGTCATTGGGGCCAAGTCACCATGGACCCTTCCCATCCTCCTACAGCCACCCCTATAGGCCCCATGTGGAAGCAGTGTCATGTTGCAGAGGACTAGTCCACTAACTTTGCTTGCCCGATCCTGAGAATCATGTACTCCTGAAATCTTTATTTTCTTGCTCCAGCAAAGGCTTCTATGTTAACCAATATGTGGTTTATTTTCACACAAAAAAGTTTGTTTTGATTGATTGTATTTAAAATTAGTTTTTGATCCTTTGTTACAGATTTGAGTCAACTACATTCCTTTGTCTCCTATCCAATCCAAGTAAGGTTTCTTAGAAACAGGGTTCCAGTTGGTAAAAATGTATTAGCGGTTCAAATTTTGCCTAGCATTAGCCCTCCCAGTCTGTGACTCCTGGATCTCCCTTTAGAGCCAGGTCACCTGATCGATAAAGTTAAAACTGCCATTTGTTTTTGGTCACCTGGCTGTTAGAGCTCCCTTTGGATTTAGGTCATCTGACAATAAGGGCTTGAAGGAAATTACCATCTTTGTTGTAATTTCCCCCCAGTTTTGCCCTATCTGTTTTGCTGGATTTAGAACTCTCTGTACCTTCCCCCTGTTAAACGTGAGTTAAGTACCTGTGCTCCCCCACTTTAAGCATGGTTAAATTGACTTACCCCATTGGCATATTTAACTTGCCTACAAGTCCCCAGTGTAAGGTTTAGAAAATATTCCCATAGCCTGAAAGTTAAATGGCACCTATGGACTACAGCACCCGTTGGGTTATATTTAGAGTGGGTATGTAAAGCATGGCTGTAGGCCTACACTCTGTAGCCTGACTGCAAGAGCCTAAAAAGTGCTGTCATACCGGTCAAAATAACCTTTTCTGACAGGCTAGAGACCCTGCTTTTAAATATTAATAAGTCGCCCTCAAGTACACCTTGTTCCCACCAGGCAGAGTCTGTTTTTTAAAAGTGGAACATGTGCGAAATTAAAGTTGCCATGTTCCTCTGGTGACTAACCGGCAAAAGCTATTTTCACTGGCAAGGTTGTACCTGGATCCTGGAAAATGTCAAAGTAGAGATCCTAAGCTTTAATCTGTAACTTTTTGGCAGAAAACCGCTATAATAGTCATTCACTGTCTATTTTTCATATTTATAAAAAATCCAATCCATTGGTGAAGTTGCATTGTTTTTTAAACATGTTGGAAAAGTAACTTTTAGAAAGCGTGCTTTTCCTGCTTAAGCCTGTAATCTAATTGGTGCTGCAGACCTCAAAATATCAAATTTTTTCATACATCAAAGATCTGGCATTAGCAGGCACTTTCTCAATTATTTATTGTCTATAGGAAATTATCATAAACATATTACCGAACATTCAGGTTTAGTGACTTGAATAATCTATCTCGACCTATCTGTAATGTCCTTGACCCATAAACTGATCTCAAATTGTGTGATCCTAGGCAAATATTTGAATTCACTGTGTCGTCTTTGTCTTCATTATCACATATTATGTGCACCTTCAAAATGTGAGTTAATCATGTCTGTTGTACCAAAAACTTGTTTGTTTGATTTAATAAACAAAACTTTTGCTCCATGTATAACAAGAATCTAGCCCACATATAGGGTACACATGACCCCTGACTTGCCTCTTAATTTACTAATAGCTTTGTCATCAGGGCAGGAATATTTCTCAGTTCATGTTTAAAAACTCTCACTTTTAATAAATACATTACTAAAGCATGATGTGGTAGTGCACTGTCCTTTATAGACAGCACCTTTTCCATTGAAATGGCCATAAACTTTCCCACTGAATTGCAGTTTTACAGATAAAACTCTGTAGCGTATAAAGGATAATCTGTGGAAATAGTTTCAGCAAATATTTATCATGTGCACATCACCAAGTAAAGATTTCTTTGGGCCCGCATCAGATTTCCATACTAGCGCTATTCGTCTCCTTGCCAGGGCAAGGACCAGGTCCATATATCGAGGACCCACTCTCCTCGACTTGGGTCTTGGGAATAGTCCCAACAGACAGACGTCTAAAGAACAAGCAACCGGACGGCCCAGTGTACGAGTCATTCTGTGGACCACCTCACCCCAAAATGGGCACAGTTTGGGGCAGCTCCAAGTCGTGCTCAAAGTCTGCGTCCGATACTGCACATCTAAGTCACGGACGTGGGTCTCCTCCATAGATGGCTTGAAGCTTATGAGGAGTCAAATAATTCATGTGCAAGCAGTTGAACTGGGTAAATTTCAGCCGCATATTCCTGGAATAACGCTTGGGATATGCCAGAACTCTACTCCACTCGCGTTCCGACAGTTCATGCCCCAATAGGACTCCCCACTTAGCCTTCGGGGCTGTAAGAGGCAGTCTGCTCATGACAAGCAGTGCTCTATAGAACCATTTCACCAGGTGTCGGCCTTCTCCCATAGTTAACAATAATTGTAGTACCCCTTGTGTCTTGGATTCGTGTCTACCGCTGAACCACAGGTCGTCAAATGATCTTGTAAGTGCTTCATAGATCAGGAACTGACCTGGGGGCAAGTCCTAGTGCTTCACTAGGTCTCTAGTGGAATCAACGTTCCCAGCTGAGAGCAGTCGCCCACCGTGAGGGTATCCTGTCACCGATGCAAGAGCAGTCAGGGGTGATCCACGGAGTGACCTAGTCGAAGAACGTAGTGTTCAGCTTTGTGTGGAATGGACTATTCTTTTGAGACGCAGCATATGTGTAGAGGTAGGTCATTCTGCCCTTTTGGAGCCAAATAAGAGAAGTCTTCTCCTTGCTCTGGTGCTGCCTATGCTGAGCAAAGGTGTCTGGAAAGTTTCTGAAATCTAAGGTAGTATTGAGGTGTACTGGCCCAGTGCTGTTTGAGTTTTAATGTGTTTTTCAGGAGTTTGAAAAGAGCTGTTGATTGGGAGTCAGCGAAGCTGTTTTCGGTGGAGGGGGGGGGGTGTTGTGTGTGTTTCTGCTGCTTTCTTTATGGTTTTGAGTCAAGTGCTTAGTTGAGTGAGGGAGTTATTTAGTACCGGAGTGAGTGCCGCGCCAATGGCTTTGATTCCGTAGGTGAGTATGAAGTGACGGCATGTGTACAACCTTTACTATCTGATTTCTAGCTATGCAATATCCTAGTGAAAAGACACCTAGCCTAAGGTTTTCTTACCCGATCATGTCTCAGTCCTCATCAGAGTCCTGAGTAATCCTGTATACTTGCCAAGTGAACCTGTAATAACTGCTTCCGTCGCTAGCTACTTGAAGCTCAAGAAAACATGTATTTAATGCGCCTTTAGCTCACTCACTGTGCTAAATCCAACTCCTTCCAGTTTGTGGCAAGTTGTGGGTGTCCGAGTATGCCTCCGAGGCTCCGTTCCTCGAACTGAGTGAGCATATCTACCTTTGAAACTAAGGCAAACATGCATGGGAATACTGCCTAAGTTCCCTAAACTAAGTCAAACAAATGTCCCATGGGACTTATTCACTAACACTTCTACTTTTGCTTTGAAAGTGTGCAAACTCAATTAGTAACTTGTATCATAATCAATGTTACTGAAGAAGGGTTACTGAACTCAATATCTTTACAGAAGCAACTGGCAGAACTGCCACAAATGCAAGTCATAAAGATACTCCAGGGGTGGTCGTCACCGGAGGCTCCAGTCACCTGGTCGAGCGTGGGCCGGACATGAACTATTTTTGTTTAATTCGGGTTGATTCTTTTTGAATGGAGCCTCTCGTGACGGCCAACACCAGGAGGGTATTAATGACTTGGAGTTGTGGCGGCTCTGCCAGTTGCTTCTGTTCAAGGCTATCAGTCAGTCAGTGCCGTCCTGATGAGACCTGTGGATTGATTCCATTTGGGTTGAAATGTCAACAGCACACAGGGTTACCTGGTCAACAAAACTTAAAAAATGGGAATATATTCCTAATAATGTTGAAACTTAATCCAGATTCCTCTGGGTTTTTTTTCGTATGTGTATATATGTTTTGCGCAGAGCACCTTTTGTACCATGCGCCATCTGCACTGATTTTTCTAGTTCATGTTGTAAAATAATATATCACATTGGCATTATATTGTGGACCTATCATTTCATTTATTGACCTACTACCACATCCTTAGTGAGCATGTGCCAGCGGTGTGGTGGATCTTTGTGAGAATTGTACCCAAGGGACATTTTTGTATTTTCTTTATTAAGCACACCCCTGGGTGGACACAAGTTCTCTGCACAAAGGAGAAAGTGTTCCCCCATCTTGAATTTAGGAGGAAGGTGCACTGTGGGATTGCGGTAGGGGAAACAGGAACTTCTGGAAAAGTGGGTGGGATTACCCCTGTTAACTATTACCCCATTAGTTAAGGAAGTAGCCAGGAGTCACCTCCAACCACTGACTAGTGCCATCCATAAATGTGGTTCTCAAGGAATCCTCTTCAGAACACTTTCTGGATCTGCGGAAGATAATAAGAGGACTGGATCTTGCCTGCTTTAACCTGAGAGTAGCTCAGAGAGAGGCCTGGTTTTCTGCTCCCTCTTGTACCCAGGACAAGGAAGTGGGCTCCAAGGGGTCAGTAGGCTCAACTCCTGTGTGGCTGCGGAGACACAAAAGCTGAAAAACATGTTTTCCTGGATTCTCAGTTGCCCAGTCGCAACTAGACCTTGCCCCAGACCTCTGCGGAACAAACTCTAAAGTTACTCAAAATCTGGGAGCCTTCTATACACACGTGTATGTATATGTGGTAAAATTCAGCACGTGCTTACCGCTCCTCCCTCCAGCTGTTGCAAATAACTCACACACAGTACTGACATCAAACTGCAGGCAATTCTTTAATGGGATACTAATTGTCAACAAAAGTTGGCCTTCCAGCTACTTGCCATTTTTTATTTGTCTTAAGGCAAAATGGCCTGAAGGTATTTTGCAACTTAGAGGGCCTGTGCAACTTAAATTGTTCATTCGTTTGATATTTTATGCAATGGTTTTTAAATTGCCTCATTCCTTATTTTGACTAAAGAAACCACCTCAAGTTATAACTCAAGGCTTACCAGTTTTGGCATGCCTCCATGTAGTTGTTCTTTAAAGCCATGTGGCTTGTGTCTGATAGTAACTAACAAAGAGAGACCTGCTCAACACACCGAAGCCCTAATGAAATGCATCAGGTGCTCTAGCGAGATTGTGGTGCAGAATAAATTCAGTTCTCAGTCACGGTTGTTCAAATGCTTTCCCAAATGTTTTTGATGGCCTCTCCATACTCATGAGAGTTTGATAGTTGAACTTTGGTGGAAGAACCGAAGAGCTCAAAGTGACAACCACTGTTTAAAATGAATCCTTCTAAGTACCATTTGGTGGAAAATTAAGGGTTAAAGGGTTTCTTTTCATGTCTGCTGCAGACATCTTGGGACTAAACCACAAAGCTTTGGTTAACAGTAAATTAAGGGATCCCAGATCCTGCCGTAGTCTAGACCAACATCTTTTATCTTCTTCATGATCATTTCCATGGGGCAGGTCCGGATGTGCCATCAGGATTTTTAGAAGTCTTTAATGCCCCTTTAAGTCTGTCATTTCTCTCTGACTGTGAGTATTTCAGAGATGCTCATCACGTCCCCAGATTTGACCCTATGTAACACACCTTTGCAAAATATGTAAAAGACTCCTGTTGTAAACTTGAGATGCTTCAGCAGTAGTTCTTTGTGAGCCTGCTTCTTCTGTTTATTTCTTTTGTTGTATGCAAATGCCACTATTGCCTTATCCTGGCCATAAAAGTGTTGCAAAGCAGCTTTCTAAGCAATCACCCAAATGATTAGAACTATTTTTAGTCTGTGAAACGTGTGTTGCCTATATTCTTAATCACCCTGTTTGTAATAGTTTGTAGAAATGTATAGGCAATGATGAATACAACTCCATACTTGTCAACACCATGCTTCTATCTGTTCACATGAAGGTCACTTTAGGAGTGTATTTTGGCGAATTTTCGCGCTGTGCGGGGCTTTCTATTAGTGGGCGGGATTTGGACGGCCCCCGGCCGTCGTGCGCACACGCCCACCGTGACGCGTGACGGCCGGGGGCCGTCCTGAGCACCGAAGGGGTTAATGGACTTTGCAGGGAACATAGAAAGGGGTGAGGATGACCCAGTGGGAGTACAGATAATCTCCTGATTGAAGTGCTGACTGCTCGGGTCCTAAGCACACCCACTTTTGACAAGTTTCTTTTGTCTCTTGGTATACAGCTTGCTCCATCCCTTCCACTACAAGAAGACTTTGTTTACCACTGGAAGGCTATTACACATTATTACATCGAAACATCAGGTAAGGCACCTTTGTTTACTTTTATATGCTTGCTTTTGGATTTTACATTGAAAGCAGGAAGGAAAACGGAAAGGTGGTGTTTTTTGATAGATATATATATATATATATATATATATATATATATATATATATATATATATTAATAATAATTGTGGGACTGCAGTTAGTTTTGTATAATTAAAACTGACGTTGACAGTCGGAGGCCCACTGGAGGGCAAACATTATTATATAATTGAAAGGAAAACGAAGCACATCCACTGAAAGGGTAGGATCGATGATTTGGAACCACAAGTCCCAGCATGCCATAAAAACGGACTCACCTGAGAGGCTCCACCAGAGAGCAGTATTAATTAAAAGCATGCAGACAATGGCGCCTTGGCGAATTTTGGCAAACGTTCCCATTAGCCTGTGAACAAGGACCAGGAGGTCCGAAACGCGTGGGGCAGGAGAAAACTATCTGACTGCAAATGCCGGTTTTGTTTAATAAAGAACTCTGGAGAGTTCAACTGCTGTCGAGTGCATCTTGGTTGAGGACCACTTCGGAGGAATATATATATATATATATATCTATATCTCTCTCCTACTGGTGCTTGCCAGTAGGTAGTTATAGTGTGTACTTTGGGCCATTTAATGAATCTTCTCGAAATTTTCCAAAAATAGTGCCCTGGTGTTTCTTGTTGTGCATGGAAACAATGTTTCGCACCAGACAGCGCTTGGGTTGACTAATAGGTTTCGACTTAAAAAAAAAAAAAAAAAAATTAAATCCAGAAATTAAAGTGAATTTGCCTAAATAATTACTGTAAGTCACTTTTTTATGAGTTTTAACTCTAGCAGTGCAATTCTATTGTGAAGTGGGATGCGATCATCAAGCATGGCTCCAGGCGACAAAAAGCCAATCATACAAAAAGGAAAGCGAGTAATGTCTCCCTAGTGAAATGCGCATTATGGTTATGCAGGGAAGACAGAAGCTTGAAAGGTTATATCTCTGAGGGCTAAAAGGACAAGCACTGGCAAAGCAAATAGGTCCCGCCTTTGTGACCTGTTGGTTTTTCTGATGGTTTTTAGTAACGCTGCACAACATTCACGATGCTGTGCAGTGTTGCTAAAGTTTAAAATAAAACAAAACAAAAACAGCAGCCTTTGACGAGGCCACCCAAGCCATTTTGTAGGCATGCACACCACACTTGCCCGCACCTCCAAAATGACACCAGTGCCTTTTGTTTTTTTTTAATTACTGATCCACGTTGGATCAATAACTAATAAGAAAATAAAATGCAAAATAAAACACGCTAAAGCATTTTTTAATTAAACAACTTAAGAACGGGAGCGCACCTGCCAATGATGGCCTCCCGGCTGAATTTTATATAGAATATGCTAAGGAACTAGTTCCTCTTCTATTAGAAGTCTACGAAGAAGCTTACAAGGTGGGGAGACTTCCACAATCCATGAGAGAGGCCATAGTGATAACTCTTCTTAAACCTGTTATACCCACTGGAAAGCGTGACTCCTATTGCTCATTAATGTGGACAGCAAGATTTTGACTAAGACGCTAGACTTCTGCTGTTATTGCCGGATCAATCTGGTTTCATACCGATTGAGCCATGGCAGATAATCTTTGTACGCTGTTTTCACTTATCTATCAATTAGACCCGAACTTACCGGTGGTGGCCACCTTTTTGGATGCAGCAAAGACATTCGACACAGTAGAATGGAATTTCCTCTTTACAGTACTGGAAAGGATGGGCCTCAGGAAAGCTATGTTGAGGTGGGTTAAGCTTATCTATATGGAACCCCTGGCCCGAGGGAGGGGAATTGGCGCACTATCAGCAGCATTACAAATTAGTCGAGAAATGTGATAAGCATACCCTTTATCCCCGATATTATTTACACTCACAATGGAGCCCCTAGCATACCTCCTTCAAGAGTTTCATGACATGCGAGGGGTGAATCTGGGGTTCAGGTATACACATTTATCAATGTGGGGAGACTGTGCTCTCCCTGCGATAAATTTAAACCCAATTATCAGAGAAATCGCACAATATGGGTGCTGATCTGGTCTCCGGATTAATTGGTCAAAGTCAATCATGGTTCTCACACATGCTGCAACACAACCCATACTGGACTATCCACTGCAGTGGCAGAAGCTGTTCATTACATGGGTATATGCTACCACACAGCTATTCTAACCATTTAACAAGATAACTATGGGACGTATATGGTAAACCTTGCCACGTTTGTAGACCGATCGATTAAGCTCCCATTATCCTTAGCAGACAGAATAACGCTCATGAAGATGGTGGTGTTGCTGAAATTACTCTGTTTCAAAACATCCCCATCCCTTTAAATAAAGCATTCTTTGCACAACTCCATACATTCCTGATAAAATTAGTGTGGGAAGGCAAACAACCAAGAGAACGCTGGAATAAACTTGCAACTTCCATACGACAGGAACAGATCTGCTGCACCGCTTTTTGAAGTGCATTATCTATTGCAGGGGGTCTCCAACTTTTTCTGTAGTGAGAACTACTTGTGATCAGTGAAAATCATTGTGAGCTACTGAAGGCAAAGCAACTTGCGCATTGTTACCAGATGCCACCACGCCCAGCTGAATTTACTTTACAACTTAATGTCCATAGAGCCAGATGCTGTGGTTTGAACAAAATACTTTCACTACAGACACTATGGCAGGACTGCCATGTGTCAGTCAGTGCGTGGCCTTTGGGTATATGTGCGTATGAGTAGGATATATGTGTACGGGGGACTGAGAGACTGTCATATGTACTTGTGTCACAGGAAATACCTTTCGCCATGTGTGGCCCTGTTACATGGTTAACACAAATGGGAGAAATTTAAAGTGCAATTTTCAGAATATGGAATATTTTATATCCACTTTAAATTTCTCCAACTTAAACCAATGGCTGTATTTTTCAAGTATAAATATGACACGGTATCAAGAAAATTAAACTGAAGAGTTAACTTTGTTTATATGGATTCCATAAAACTCATTATCTAAAATGTCTTGCCATTTCTGAGTGTCACATTTAGAAACACTAAGCATCTTTCTTCCAGTGGCCTATAGACATGGTGCCATATTTATAACAGAAAAATACATTTGTTGTAATGGGGGAATTTTAAGTGAGTAAATATGCTTCATAAAACATTAGGATGTATTTGACTTAATTGAAAGTGGAGAAAGACATTAATACTTAATGTTTCATAGAAAATGTTTTCTTCACTTTTAATTTCTCCCATTTGAAATAAATGACTATTTTTCAGTTATAAATAATGCACAGTGTCTACTGGCCACTGGAAGCAAAAAGCCTGTTGCTTGTAAATGTGAAACTCTAAAATGGGAGAAAATTAAAATGAAAAGTTAATCCATTAAGGTATTTATTATTTATTTATAGGTTTCATATAGCGCTAGCTAGACCCGAAGGTATCCGAGCGCTTTACATAAAATTGAAAAGAAAACAAATTGAGTAAAGTAGCTTTTTATTTTAATGGTCTCCCATTCAAAAGCATTCAGAAACATTTTGTTCTCAAGCTCCAATATTGAGTCGACAGGGACTTTTAATTAAGAGTTAAATATTTCAGTGCTTCAGTTCTTCTCCTCTTCTCCTCTGTGACCCAGCCTGGCCCATGAATCTGAATGACCACTGCTCATTATCAGGCTCTGCTATCTGCAGCCTGATGATTATATAAAGTAAACCCAGCCTTCCTTTAACATTAAAAGAAAAATGTGACCCTGTGCTTACTTAAAAATTAACTCAACGCTGCAAGCTACTTTGGAGGTGTCTGGGAGCTACTGGTAGCGTTCTCGATCCTGGTTGGAGACACCTGATCTAGTGACGCAAGCGCAATTCGCTCATCATTGGCTTCACATCAGTAGATACGTGCCACATGTTGCTATTGAGAAAGGAGTTATGCATCCACTTCACCTACAGGAAGCCCTATACTCTCATCTACCTCGACCCTCTTGAGAGATGCATACGGTGAAATGCAGGAGATGGGCATTGTCCTTAATGGCGTCCATTTGCACTGTCCAGGTGATGTATTCACCCCTCATTCCCATTAAACACTACAACGCGCTACATATAGATTGTGTATCCATTGTCATGTCACAACTTAATAAAAAACATATTGTTACGTGGTTGTTTAGTAATCACAAATCTAAATCGTTCCAGGAATACTTGGCGGACTCCACAGATATGTTTATGGATGCACTCACCTATGATAAGCTTTATCACGAAGCACGCTGTTTCTGCCGATTGCTCCCTGCTGAACCCACAGAATGGCGCAGAATTTCCATCCTGTTATTCGCTCCCCAACCAAAAAAATGAATCACTACACTCTACTGCAGTATGGGGATAATTGAGGGGACAGCAACCCATACACAAGAATTGTGGGCAGTGGATTTGGCTTTAGACATCATGGATGAGATATGGAAAAATTGCTGTCAACAAACAAAATAAGTGTCTCCCAATGGTTGATATAGACTTATTCATTATACATTTCTGAACATGGTCTATCTTACACCAATGTGCATTGCCAGGTATGCGCCTACAAGTGACACTAGATGCCAATGATGTGGTACCCAACAGAAAGACTATATACACCTGGCATGGCGTTGCCCAGGTGTGGCTTCATTCTGGACCAAATAATGAAAACAAGAGAGGAAATGGCGGATCACAAATTCCAGTCCAGCGCCTCCCCCCGAAATCCTCCCCCCACCCCGGTGTTACTTGGCTATGTGAAATACAGACCAAAGAAATTTTGCAAATTGCCCTCCATGGCTATCCTGCTAGGTAACCGAAGGGTCGCAATGGCGTGGGGGGCAGAGCCCTTCATTTTCAAGATTGGCTAAAAGATAACTAACACACCTACTCTCCCCCACGTAACATGCCCTAAAGATTTCTGGGAGCCATTGAGATACTACCTGCTTACACTCAGTAATGTGTGACACGATGGTGATAGATTGCCATTTACAGTGTAACAAACTCATTGGATGGACAAGGCAATATTCTCCATGCCCGGCTTCCTCCAGTCCTGGGGGTCCCTGCCTGGGCTCTTAATGTCATTGATTGTACCTTCTGATCTTTGTAACGGTTTATTGTGTGATGCATGCCTATAACTTGATTTTGTGTCTGTTATTCTATGCCCGTATAGATTACAAAATGGTAAAAATAAATAAAAAAAAATTAAAAACAGTGTACGGTTTTCATGTGGCACGTGGAGCCTACTTCAAGCTTCATTAGGTGACAAACGTATCCCTGAACTGGAACTTGTTAAACTTCAAGAGCCAGGCCCCTGCCACTGCTCCCTCCGCCCGCCCCTAAAAAAGGAAGGCATACTAACTTCTTTAATTAAAGTGCTCCCTTTGAAAAGTATGTCTTGAAGTTAAAGTGAATTTGCAACAACCCTTTGGAAGTTGAGAGATCTTTGAAGTTCAAAACTTTCAATAAAGTTGGTATTCGAGTACATTGCATTGTAAAGAATGTTTCTAATATACGTATAATTAAAGTGTATTGTGTTATGTGATGTACATATTTTTACAGTTTTATATTGATCAAAGGAGACCTGAAGGATTTGGAGCGCTTTATGTGAGCAAAAGTTACCTTACAGAAGGTCACATTCATTAGGTTTTGCATGCGCTGTGCTTGTGAAATCTCTTGTATTTAATATATCTTAAAAGGGGGCTCTTATCAGTTCCCAAAGCCGAATTACTGTGTTCATTCGTGTGAACCTTTTTATTTTTTGTTAACTTCCCCTGGCTGCACGCATTTACGATAATTCTACTAAAGCTGTTTAAGCCCCATTCACTGTCAAGATAAGATCTCTTCCTACAGATGAGGCAGACCGCTTCTAACAGTATGCTGGAATAGCTGCTTTTTAGGTCGAGCCTAGAGCCAGCGCGCATGCGCTGCTCTGCGAGGCTTATTGTAGGTGAATAGAAGCTTCGCCCACTCTCCGCCCATATTTGCGATTGGCTTGTCATTGTCTGCCCTAAATGCTGGCTACTGATTCGTTGATAGGCTTGTTAGTCCCTCCTTAGTACCGCCTCCTCTTCATTTGTCACCTCCCATGGCGACTGGCCCCTTTACTTCGAGTGTTACACAGTATGTGTTATTTAGGCTGTGAGCACTATTTTCGTTAATGAGGTTCTCCTACTGCAGGCACAAAGTGCTTTGATGCCTTCTTTCCGCCCGTCCTCCCTCCTGTTGTCCGTGCCTTCTCCCCCCCCACCCGCCCTCCCTCCCGTTGTCCATGCCTTCTCCCTCCCGTTGTCCATGCCTTCAAAGTCCCCCCTCCCACGCTCCATCCCGTTGGCCGTGCCTTCAAAGTATCCGCCCCCCCCGCCCTCCCGTTGTCCGTGCCTTCTCCCCTCCCGCCCTCCCTCCCCGTTGTCCGTGCCTTCTCCCACCCCACCCTCCCTCCCGTTGTCGTGATGCCAATCATTTGCAATGCAATAGGTCTCGTGTAAATGCGAGACCTATTGCATTGCAAATGCTAGTTTACGCATGTACTGGTCACACAAAATACCAGTGCTTTCTCATTAGTACAAATGACGCGGCCTTTCCTTTACACACTAATAGCACAGTTCTTTTCCCCGCACACAATTAAATTTAAAAGAACATGAACCCCTGCAAACCACAAGGGTATTTCCTTTCTGATTCACAATGCAGCCCATTTAAATAAAAAAAATAAAAAAAGGGATCTAAGATTGGTAGACATATACAGAAAGAGAATCAGATGATGGGCACTGGCAGACGAATAGAATGATGGCACAGAAACAGGAAACTAAGGCATTAATAATGGTTTGTTTAAGCAACAAATAAACGGTTTCGTAATTAACAAAGAGTGGAGTAATTACTCGTCTGTCTTCCGCTCGCACGCTGAAAAACCGTATGTGTATCCCAACACAAACGATTGTGGGAGGTGACACACTGAGGCTCCCCATTGGGTAATCAGCATTTCCATCTACAGCGTAGCAGGATAGGCCTGCTGCCACTGCACGGAATGGCGGGCATCACCATGAAAACCCCCTGCCTCGCCGCTTTTCCCAGCTACTTGGATTGTAGTCCCGAAGTCTCAACACCTCGGGGTGCAGAATTGCAATTTCTGCTGCAGGTCAGTCAGGTAGTGGCTACCCACATAATGTCAGATAATTTGCAAACTATTGTTTTATTTGCTAAACTAACAAAGTACATCTTTACGCCCAAACCAATTTGCTGCTCTGTGTATAAACAGATTGCACAGGAAGCCATTATGCCCAAGTACCCATAGAGCAGGTTTTATCATTGTCTTTAGCCCCAATAGAGCACCATTCCATTCTCGGCAACCCTTGTGAAAGCTAACAAGCATTTGTAATGCAACAGGTCTCGCATTTACGTGAATTTAAGCTATTGGCATCGTAAATGACAATGCGTTTTATTTAAGTTTCAAAAACCTAAATAAAAGGCATTGTCATTTACAATGCCAATAGCTGAAACTCGCGTAAATGCGAGACCTATGGCATTGCAAATGCTTGTTATTACTTAGGTGTGTAAAGCAGATGCTTTGGTCTTGGAACGTTTGTGACAAATCCTATTCATGCCTCTGTACCTTTCTTTTCACTTTGTAGGCATTATTGGATTGATTTTTTCAACTTAATCTATTTGGTCATTATGATCAAATTCTAAATGGTGTAATAAACATTGCACGTTAAAAATAGTCCATATACAAGAGCTATGCTATATTTTACTACTAACCAAACAGCCACAAGTGCAGTTACTTTGCAGACAACAGGGTCATGATTTGAATGGTGCAGTAGGTGCAGTAGCACCGGGCCCAAAAGTTGTGAGAACTCCTGTAAACACAATATTGCTATATTTAACTACTAAACGGGCAGTCGCAATTGCAGTTACCTTGCAGTTAAAAGGGACTTCATTTGAATGGTGCAGCAGGTGCAGTGACACTGGGCCCAAAAGTTGTCAGACCACCTCTAAACACCTAATATTGCTATATTTTACTACTATACAGGCAAACGCAATTGCAGTTATGTTTCAGTTAAAAGGGACTTGATTTGAATGGTGATGCAGGTTCAGTGGCACCGGGGCCAAAAGCTCTAGGGACCCCACTAAACACCAAATATTGCTAAATTTTACTACTAAACTGCTCTTGTGACTGCCTGTTATCTAGCAAGCACTAGGGCCATGATTTCAATGGTGGTGCAGTGGCACCGGGGCCAAACGTTGTCAGAACTCCTCTAAACACCAAATATTGCTATATTTAACTACTAAATAAGCATTCACAAGTGCAGTTACCTTGCAGGTACTAGGGTCATGATTTCAATGGTGGTGCAGTGACACCGGGGCCCAAAGCTCTAGGAACCCCTCTAAACACCAAACATTGCTATATTTTAATACTAAACAGGCAGTCATAAGTGCAGTTACCTTGCAGGCACTAGGGGCATGATTTGAATGGTGCAGCAGGTGCAGTGGCAGGGCCCCAAAAGTTGTCAGAACTCCTTTAAACACATGATATTGCTATTACATCAATTAATACTATTTCCCTCTTTCATTTCATTTTTCAAAATGTTGCTCTTACTTACCCGCACTATACCACTAGTAACAGCACAATATATTGCCTTTTTGTACATTAACAAGTCCTAACACTTTAACACTCTCGTTAACTTATATTGTACAACTACTCCGCAAGTTAGAACTTACAACAAAAACAGCTTATTAAGGAAAATATGGTAACCAGGTATAAAACAAAAATAGGCGCACTGCAATCTTATTTGAGGGGTAGTAAACAGCAAATAAAATATATAGGAGGCGCTCCTAGGAAAAGAGGGTTGGTTACCATCCACAACCTTATAATGCCCTCCAAATGAAGAGCAAGAGATATGAGCATACAAATCCGAGCACTCAGGTGTTTAAAAGATAGTCCTGTATACAGTAATATCGTAGTAATAGTCCACTTTAATCCAAGTTCTCAGTTCAGGCCCAAGTGGTACAATCCGAGTCTTCACATTAGGCTTGTAGTGAATATCACTGCCAGTTCGTATTCCAAAAGAGAAACAATCCAATACAATTTTCCAAACGAAGGGCAGTTGATATAATCAGCTAAAAGACAATCAGCCGTATATGGGGAAAAAAAGGGAAAACCATTATGAGTGCCCTAAACCATGGAGCCACTGTGATTTAGACCAAAGATAGAGCCATACACCACAAAACACATAGACGCCTTAGCTCACAAGTGTCTAGGACCCACATCTCCGAGTGACACATTATAATATCAAACAGTCATAATAACCTGGTACATCAGTGTGTAAGAATCCATCCACATAATCAATATCAGGTATGTTAAGCACTATAATGCTAGAGTCCAGTAGAGATCAAAATCACCAGAGTCCTCGGTCAAAAATAACATACAGTCAAAACACAAAGAAATAAAAACTCAAATTGCCATAGGGGAAGTAAAGAGGGGCAGGAGAAATACAAACGCGAAAAGCGAGTAATCAATTGTTTATCCCAACATAAATCTTAATATTGGGTTGTGAATCTATATTGTTCATATCGAGTAGTATAAATCAAACATAATAGTATACCATGCCATACCGCGCGTCCGGTTTCATAAAATAGTTTAAAAAAACGTCCCAGGTCATTAAAACAAATAAAGAAACTACATGTATAATAATACCGAGACATCTAAATAAAAATGTCAGTTAAATACAATTCTACAAATAATATTAGCGTGATAGCACTTATAGTTATCCATAGACACATACCGGCAAGGAGAGTACTCCTCGTGTATAAAACGATTTGAGAAATGGTTATACAAGCGGACATAAAAGTATCAACGCAAATCACTTACAGTTATCCAAGAAAAAAATGTGCCAGCAAGGAGAGTGCTCCTCGTGTTCAGATGGCGTGGACCACACGCGCCATATTGGAAGTCCAATAAATAGCCCTACGTACGCAGTGCTAGTGTGCGTCAGTTTAGAAAATCATAGCGGCCATCTTAAAGCGGTTACTAGTTATTGACCGCAGTGACGGTGTGTATCAAGTTATGTCGTCAACTATATATGTCAATAACTACATAAAAAATGTCATGTAAAAGGAAATATAATGTCAAAGAAGCGTGATTTACGAATTGCCAACAAGTGGAATCCGAACATAAAAAAATTAATAATAATACAAACCGGAATAAATAAAGTACTAAAAGTACAACTTTAGCACCCTTGTATTAGTGAAGTAAAGCGTATTCTCAAAGCGAAGATGAACTATCATATAAAATAAACACGGCAGCCATTTTGTAATGGGCTCCAGATAGTGAGTTCAAATGTCAGAGTAAAGCAATATTCTATCATAGAATTGCAAGGGGTCCAAGGATAAAGTTATGAGTAATTTAGTGAAATAGAGTAAAAAGTAATTAAATCTGTATAGTCTAATACAACGTAATACATAATAAGTAAAGTCTTCCAAAACCCAAAGTAATATACTACCAGTAAAGAGAAGGTCCACGACGACCCTCATAGTAAACATAACTCCCAATTCTATCTATATGTGAAAAATTGTAATAATATCCACTAGAATAAACGTTCCAAATAAATAAGAGCTCCCTAATCATATTAATATATAAGGATGTCGCTAAAGCTAAAGGGTCCTATAGGTAGTCCAAAACTCCATATATAGTAGAAAAAGCAAACAATCAGGTAAGTGTCCAATAAACCCAAAAGGGGAGAGGAAAGCCAAAGGGGTGTAAAGAGTGGAATAAGGTATAGTAGAAGTAAGAGAAGGGTACCAAATATGGTTCATCTTTAGGTCCAGCATCCGGCGTCCCTATGCATCCCATGTCTGCAGTACATAGCATCATCCTAGTCAAAATTCTTCATACAATTCTAATATATCTATAGTAGCAAAAGGTACTCGTACAAGTTAACATGACCAAATTACCAATGCTGATTGTCTTTAAGCTGATTATATCAACTGCCCTTCGTTTGAAAAATTGTATTGGATTGTTTCTCTTTTGGAATACGAACTGGCAGTGATATTCACTACAAGCCTAATGTGAAGACTCGGATTGTACCACTTGGGCCTGAACTGAGAACTTGGATTAAAGTGGACTATTACTACGATATTACTGTATACATGACTATCTTTTAAACACCTGAGTACTCGGATTTGTATGCTCATAGCTTTATTATTAATCACAGAGGTGAAACCGAATGTATTAACCAATGCTTTTTTTTTTTTTTTTAATGCACAGGTTGAGCTGAAGGCGAGACTCTAATCTGGTTCCCCAGTCCCAAAGTCAGCAGCTATGACCGTAACGCCACTTCCTCTCCTTCTTTGAAATAGCTCACTCACTGCTGATTGGAAAGTAAATGCTAGTTCTCACTGTAACAGTGAAATTGCCTGTGTCACACAGAGCACCTTAAGACACCTTAAAACAGTTCTGGTTGTTAACCAACCGCAGATTACATCGTAAATCTTGTAGATTGGATTTTAGCTCTCTAAATGCAGGATGAACATCAGAGCTCTCAAGTTTCCAATGTTTATGCCTGAGTAGCTTATCAAGTTAAGGTGTTTGCTTTGCTTTCTGGGACTTATAGTCCGTTCTATGCCATGATAAAATCAGGACTGAGTCCCAGAATGCAAAGCAATAACCCGGACTGGATATGCTACTCGGGCATTTAAATGGGAAATTTGAGAGCACTGAAAATTCTCAGCGTGCAAAGCACTGTGGCAATATAAAACATGATATGTTGTTCATATATTAAAATAGATGTTCTAAAAAAAAAAAAAAAAAATCCTTTTGAAAGCGTCTGTATATATTACATAATGTATATTTTATCCTACATAACCTTTGTGATTCGCAAAATACTTTGTTGAATACACTGACAAGAAGCAGGACTTTGATCAGCGCTGGGCCGTGTGGTGGAGTGGAAGGGGGTGTGGGAAGAAGATCAAACCGTTCCCCGGGGAAAAATCTGTAGCAGCGGCTACACACTTTAGACCGGATGTTTCGTTTGAGGGCTGGTCTGTGCCTTTCCTATGAAGGAGAGTCTGGACCGGTGCACCTTGGCAGTCGGTGGCTCACAGCAAAGGATCGGATGTAAGCTAAAAGAATGCTGTCTATATATTATGGATCATTACAGATTTGTGTCTAAATTTAGTCCCGGTGGCACTTGCGAACTTCCAGGATGTCTTCAGCAGGCGGATACCTCGGAAGGGCGCAGTCGGTCCCCGGCGGCGGGCGCTTTGATGGTCCACGTGGGGTCTGTGGACTTAGCACCTATTCCCCTAGCAGCGGTAAGACAACCCTCTGCCAGAAACCCGTAGCAGTGTGGGAGCTATCCTGGAATGAAATAGAAAGAACGGAGGATAGGACTGGAATGTAACACCTCAGACGGCGAGACTAGAATGGGTGAAGCACTTGGAAAGCGGCGGGTGGAGGGCGAGACCGAACTGCAAACACTTGCACTCCTGTGGACGGCAAAAACTCAAATTAGCGCGGAAACAGACGGGGAGGGGGTGAGACCGAAAAGAGACAACACAAATGGGTGCAGGTGGAAGGGGAAAGGAACACAAGCCCTCCTATGGCGTGCTTTAACTCAATTAAAGTAGCTCTTAAAAACTGGAGCAGTGGATGTACACAAATAGTTGGTCCATGTTCTAGGGGAGGTCCAAACTCAAGAAGAGGCACGACGCATGCAAGCCATGACAAAGTGGAGCGAAGGATATGAGAGCGATGTTGAAGCAAACAAATGGTAAGCCTATGTGCAGGCTGTAACCACCAACTGAAAAACAACATGCCTCAAAGAGACAGTGCATGCGCTGTCTACCTGGGACCTAAAAGGAGACCTGTTACAGAAACCTGAGAAACGAGGAAAAGTCTAGAAAAACCCTAATACTAGAAATCCGGTATAGAGAAGTTTATTTTTACTAAAAGCATACATGAAGAAAAGAGGGCCCCGTGTTAAGAAGGAAAGGAAAACATACGTAAAACAAGTGAAGAGAAGAAGAGCTGAGATAAAGGACAAGCAACATAAATAAGAAACCTAAAAGAATAAGAGGGAAAGAGCACGGAAGAAAAGGAAGAAAACAGATAGGCTGACAGTAATAATTTCCATGATAAGTGTGTCCTCTGTTCCTTCGGTAGCGGCTGGTCGGGGGGGGGCGGGGTGGAATCCGAAGGTAGTCCGTTCCTGAAAGTCTGAAAGAGAAGGCAGCAGATTAAAATAAGACACCCAAATACAACATAAGAATCCTTCCCTAGGAAAGAAGAAACCCAATAACGACTGATGGAATAAAGTGTACTTTTGTTTAAAGGAAACTTTGCTAAAGAAATAAAACACTTCTTACCCTTTCCCCTTGTTCCTGTGGTCTCTACAGCAGAACCCACAATAGCAACTCAGCACGTTCTTGAATCAGGACTAAGCGATCTGTAAAGGATGGTGCATCTTGATACTCCCTGTTCCAGTTTGATTTGGATTGTGCGGAGGTTGAGACCAAGGCCCACCGATGTGAATCCAGTTGCACAGTAGCATTCCTTTCATTGCTACTTAGAGTCTGGAGCGGCAATGGTCGCCACTGTCCACTACCCTGACCTTGCAAAGACAAACTCTTCCTTGTACACAGAAGAGTCGTAAGTGAAGCCGTACTGTACCACACAGTCAGCCTGCGAAAATGAATTCACTAGGTTCATGGTCACAGGTTTTTAATCCGTTTCCCATATAGACTATATGTGGGCAGAGAACTCCGCTCCGCTGGCGGAGCTTGCAGATTTTTACCTACTCCGCGGAGAACGTGGAGTTTATGCAAAACTCCGACTCTGGAACGGAGTACAGCCCCGGGCCCCACAGTAAGCTCCCCGCAACCAGCCCACCCCCCCCAATAAATATTTTAAAAAAATAAAGAAGATTAAAAAAAACACACTTACCTCTATTGCGGCATCTCCGGGCTGCCCTCCTCTTCCCCGCCGTGGTCTCTCCTGCAGAAACCCCTACGTCAGACGTACGTCGTGGTAGGACTGCGCATGCACGCGCAGTCCTACAAGATGTACGTCTGACATAGGGGTTTCGGTTTACAGAAGAGACCACGGCGAAGAGGAGGGCAGCCCGGAGACGCCGCGATAGAGGTAAGTCTGTTTTTTTTATTTTATTTATGTATTTATTTTAATTGGGGGGGGGGGTGGAGGCGCGGAGCTCCACTGAGTTTTTGCCCAACTCCGTGGAGCTCCGCGTAGTGCAACTACGCTAGCTCCGCCCGGGCTTAATATAGACAGCAACATACGTATGTACACACAGGGTTTTTCTATACAGTGTTCGTGTTATTCTGAAAGCTGTTTTCCTTCCGTACGCTCATATTTGATGCATTTTGCCATTAGAAGTGCTACTGTTATTTTTGTTCTCCTTACAAAACAGTTTGATTTGAGACAAACGTCCATAGTGTAATGTTACTCTAAAGAGGTGGAAGCAAATGTATGGGAGAAGGAGTTGTTGCACGCACCCCACCCAGCTTCATTGTGCTGCAGTTTGTGATCGCTAGATTTACTTTTTGCGATTTTTAAAATTACGAGCTTAGCATCCTCATTCTGAAAATGTTTCTTGTACCCCTCTATTGCTCTTCGCGTACTTCTTCACCAGGGATACTGCAGAGCACTGATGTCTCAAGGCCTAAAACTAGGGATTTTATTTGGAGGGGCGGAGCAGTGACTATTGGATGAACAGGAATTACTGGAAATCCATTTGGTGGCCCAAGACCATCTCTGTAAGATTATTTCCCAAGACGAGATGCACATGCATTCAAACCATTTCGGAATGGAGTGCTTGGCTTCCATGTAAGCTGGTTTTTCATCTTGGCCATTAACATCTCTACCTCCCTCCCTCTTGGCTTCTGCTTGCAGGACTTCCACTTAAAAGCAAGGTTTCCCTCACCAATTAAAATATGAAAATTGACTCCTTCTACGCCCCAGCTGCCTGCAGTCATAGCATTAGATAGCAATGCACTTAACCCTGGTCTTTTGCACACTGCACATTTGCTTTTATCCGTGCCCGACATAACGGCCTGTCCTCTGGGGGTTTTAAATGTGTGTAACCAAGCAGCACAATTTCGCTGAAAAACACTCCAGACACGAGCTTAAATGTGCAGCAATTGGGAAATGCCAAGTGGCCATAAGTAACCGCCCTAGAGGTGCCTGGGCAGAGTTCCAGTATGGTTGTTGATGTGCTGGGAGCTCCTGCGCTGTCAGTGGACATGTGATGCAAATTAATGTTTCCCTCCTTGCACTGTCCCTGTGGAATTCTATTTCCAGGCAGGGTTTCCAGGAAGATTTTGTACCTGATGGCTGTAGTGAAGGAGTGATTGTTGGTTCAGGGAGCCACATCAGTCCAGGGTTGTTTGTTAGCCTATGCTTTATTCTGCGCAGACAGGCAAGAACGGACTTTTGAGTAATATAAATGAGAGGCGTCCTTAGTCATTTAAACCATTGAGATTTCCCTAGTGAAATGAACTCGGACTCATTTAGTGTCGTAATTATAGCATATCTGAAAGAGACACGTTAGTGACAGATTCCTTACCTTAGAATATCCCCAGGCGTCAGGCTGGATCCGGAAAGTTTTTGCGTAGCAGTACCCTTGCGCATCGGTAGGCGGCGTCGTGCCGCTCCGCGTCAGTCGTCGGCGTCGTGATCGCCGGGATGACGTCGCGGGCAGTACTTAGATGCCTCCCCTGCGCGCTGACGTCAGTTCTTCTTTTTCCGCGCCAGTAAGCGCAGATCCGGGAAGAGCAGTGCCCTAGTCATTTTTTGACTAACTTTTTGGTGAATTTTTTCACTGTGTCTTTTCGAGTCTATCGACTCCTAGGTGTCGTAGGGATGCCCGGCTTCAAGCCATGCGACGCCTGTGGTCGCATGATGTCGATCACAGACCCGCATCTCGAGTGTCTCTACTGCCTCGGCCGCGACCACGACACGAAGTCGTGTCCTGACTGCCGGAAACTTCACCCGAAGGCTTTGCGAGAGCGGTCTCGAAAGCTACTTGAGGTCCGGCAGTCGGCTCCGTGCCGCACCAAGCCCCGGTCCAAGGAGAGGTCGAGGGGCCGGTCGCGGAGCCCCCGCCGGTCGTCGGAGTCCAAGTCTTCGCGCTCCTCGGGTAAGTCGAAGCACAAAAAGTCTAAGAAGCATCATCGCTCTAAGACTTCGCCTCGCCGGTCTCGCGACTCGGCAGAGGCCCCTGTCGGCACCGTCCCCGCGGCCCCGGATGTGCCTGTCGAGCCGCCCCCGCATTACCCGTCCTTTCCGGATTCGGGGGCGACTCCGGCCGAAATACAGGAATTCCTGTCGGCCATGGCCCGCCTCTTCGGGCCTTCAGGTCCATCCGGTGCGCCTTCGGGCCCCGCGGGCCCTGATGGGGTTGCTCCGGCGTCGCCGTCGACTCCGGTCCCGGCGCCGCCTGTCCCGCCAGCCTTCATCCCGGCCTCGGCTCCAGCCCCGGCCTCGATTCTGGCTCCGGTGGTACCGCAACCCCCATCGACGCCGGTTGACCTAACCACGCCTCCGCCGATGTCCCTGGTGCCGTTCCTGACGCCGTCCGGGGCTCCGGACGGCGTCGTCCCCGGATCTCTCCGGCTTCGGACATGGAGCCGGACCGGCGCCGCTCGACGCCGGCTCCGGCGCCGATGAGACCTTGGGTCCCAAATGTCCCTCCTCCTCCATATTATGAACCTGAGGAGGACCAGGAGAGCTGGGAGGGGTCGGAAGACCCTCTCACACAGCAGTGTGAGTATGATCAGGACTGGGCTGAGGAACTTGGGGATGCCAGTGGTCTAGACACTTCCCCTGACATGCTGTCTCCTCCCGTGGCAACGGAGGAGGGAGCAAATTTCGCAACGGTGTTGCGTAGAGCAGCTGGAGCCTTGCACCTCCAATTGCCTACTCTGGCTGTCAAGACTAATCTCTTGACGGAAGTGCTTCAGCCGGCAGCTTCCTCCGCGGAGACTGTGCTGCCGTTTAATGATGCACTCACTGACGTTCTTTTGGGCGCCTGGTCCAAGCCCACCACAGGGGCTCCTGTGGATAGGAACGTAGCCCGACGCCATCGCCCTGCTCCGGGCGACCCCTTGTTTCTCTCCCAACATCCCACCCCTGAGAGCTTGGTTGTCCAAGCCTCTGCCTCCCAAACCGCCTTCCCTACCGCCCCTCCGGATAGGGAATCCAAACGCCTGGACCAATTTGGGAAGAAGGCCTTTTCTTCCTCCAGTGCTGGCTTGCGGTCTGTCAACACCGCTTGCCTTTTGGGCCGATATACCCACTCCCTGTGGGATTCGGTGGCGGCTGTTTTGCCACAGTGTTCTGAGGAGGTCCAGACACTGCTTACCCGCACCATTGCGGAAGGAAGAGATGCGGCTAAATACACCATACGTTGTGGCCTTGATACTGCCGACTCGCTGGGCAGATCGCTTGCAACGACGGTGGCGCTACGTCGCCACGCCTGGCTGAGAACCACTGGTTTCTCGGGTGATGTCCAGAATACACTGATGGACATGCCCTTTGATGGAGTCGGTCTTTTTGGATCCAAAGCAGACCATGCGCTGGAGCGTTTTAAGGACTCACGGGCTACTGCCAAGTCCCTGGGCCTTTCTGTTGTGCGCCCTCCGCTTACCTCTGCTTTTCGCCCCTTTCGTGGCCACGGAAGGGGCGCCCAGTCACTTCAACTGCCCAGCCACCGGCCCGCGCAGCAAGCGTCTTCGCGTGGCCGAGGACGTGGATACCGCCGTGGCGGTTCGGGCAACCAGCGTGCGGGTCAGGCCACTACCTCCAACCCGTCCGCGGCCTCCAAGCCCTCCTAGTCCTTCCTTTCCGGTGCACCTTCACCACTGGCGTCCCAACACCTCGGACAGGTGGGTCTTGGACATCGTCCGAAGGGGCTACTCCCTCCCCTTCGAGACCACCCCCCAGCCATGCCACCTCAATTCCACCGCATGTCAGGGGATCACTTGGTGCTTCTGCAGAAGGAAGTCACGGCCCTCTTGGCCAAGAGGGCCATCGAGCATGTTCCGACCCCAGAAGTAGGACGTGGTTGCTACTCCCACTACTTTCTGGTGCCCAAAAAGGACAAGGAGGACATGCGTCCTATCTTGGACCTCCGGAACGTCAATAGCTTCCTCCGGAAGGAGAAGTTCAAGATGATCACCCTAGCTCATGTCTTGACTGCCCTCGACCCTGGAGACTGGCTGGTAGCGTTGGACTTGCAGGATGCTTATTTCCACATCCCCGTCCTACCGGCGTTACCTGCGGTTCACGGTAGGCCTCGAGCATTTTCAGTTCACTGTGCTCCCCTTTGGCCTTACAAGTGCCCCTCGGGTGTTCACGAAAGTGAAGGCGGTGGTCGCAGCTCATCTGCGCCGGGCAGGGGTTCCAGTCTTCCCCTACCTCGACGACTGGCTGCTGAAGGCGGGCTCGTCCCAGGCAGTCGTCTCCCACCTCCAGACAACGGCCGAACTCCTGCACTCGCTGGGGTTCTCCATCAATGTGCCGAAGTCGCATCTGATTCCTTCTCCACAGCTCCTTTTCATCGGAGCAGTTCTGGACACGACGCAGTTTCGGGCCTATCCTCCCGAACGGCGAGTCCGGGATATTCAGGCTATGATTCCGATCTTTCAGCCTTTATCCTGGGTTTCGGTACGGATGACCCTGAGGCTGCTGGGCCTCATGGCCTCCTGCATCCTGCTGGTCAATCATGCCAGATGGCATAGGCGGGCTCTGCAGTGGGACCTGAAGTTCCAGTGGGCGCAGCACCAGGGCAACCTTTCCGATCACGTCTAGATCTCGGAGGGGGCTGCAACACAGTTGCAGTGGTGGCTCTCGAACCGGCAATGGGTCATGGGCAGATCCCTCTCTCTTCCCCAGCCAGAGCACACAGTTGTGACGGACGCGTCCCTTCTGGGATGGGGCGGTCACATGGGAGAGGCGGAGATCAGAGGCCTCTGGTCTCCAGCGGAGTCCCGGCTCCATATCAACCTTCTGGAGCTCCGGGCGATCCAACTTGCACTCAAGGCATTCCTTCCCTCTGTCAAAGGGAAGGTAGTGCAGGTGTTCACAGACAACACCACCGCCATGTGGTACTGCAACAAACAAGGCGGGGTGGGGTCGTGGACCCTCTGTCAGGAGGCTCTGCGCCTCTGGACATGGCTGGAATATCAGGGCATGTTCCTGATGGTTCAACACCTGGCAGGTTCCCTGAACGCCAGGGCGGACGAACTCAGCCGCAGGTGCATGATGGATCACGAATGGCGTCTTCACTCGGAAGTGGCGCAAGGACTCTTTCTACAGTGGGGAGAGCCTTGGTTAGATCTATTCGCCACCGAAGAGAACGCGCAATGTCATCAGTTCTGCGCGTTGGAATTTCCAAGGCGGCACTCGCTCGGCGATGCTTTTCGTCGCGAGTGGAGTTGCGGTCTGTTGTACGCCTTTCCGCCTATACCACTTCTACCCAGAGTGTTGAAGAAGATTCGGCACGACCGGGCCCAAGTCATTCTTGTGGCTCCGGACTGGGCTCGAAGAGTTTGGTATCCCGAACTACTCAGTATGAGCGTAGATCCCCCGATCCGTCTGCCTCTTCGGGAGGATCTTCTGTCACAGCAGCAGGGGACGGTCCTCCACCCGAACCTGTCCTGCCTCCACCTGCTTGCGTGGAGATTGAGCGGCGGCAGTTGATTCCTTTCGACTTGCCTCCCGAAGTTTGTGATGTGATTCTGGCAGCCAGGCGTCCCTCCACTAAGGTGGTATACGCCTGCAGGTGGAACAAGTTTGTGGCATGGTGCACAGAAAGGCTGTGAATCCCCTTTCTGCCCCTCTTTCTGAGGTTCTTCTGTTCCTTCTTTCCCTGGCCCAACAGGGTTCTGCCCTGGGTACCATCAAGGGCTATCTTTGTGCCATCTCGGCCTTCCTCAGGCTTCCTGATCAGCCCTCCCTTTTCAAGTCCCCTGTTAACAGGTTTCTAAAAGGCATTACACACCTCTTCCCTCCTGTTCCGTTTGTAATGCCTCAGTGGGACTTGAACTTGGTTCTTACCTTTCTTATGTGCGCTCCCTTTGAGCCTCTACATAACTGTCCTCTTCGTCTTCTGACTCTGAAGACAGCCTTTCTGGTGGCCATCACCTCCGCTCGGCGGGTGAGTGAGCTCCAGGCTCTTTCATGCAAACCTCCCTTTCTGTCTGTCCATCCAGACAAGGTTGTTCTTAGGACGCGCCCGTCCTTCTTGCCAAAGGTGGTTACTGCCTTCCACATTGGGCAGACCATCACTTTGCCCACCTTCTTTCCGCCTCCGCATCCTTCCAGAGAGGAAGAGAGGCTCCACCGTCTGGACCCAAAACGTGCGCTTTCTTTTTATATCAACCGCACACAACACTTCCGGGTGGATGACCAGCTCTTTGTTGGCTACGTGGGCGCCAAAAAGGTCGGGCGGTGCACAAGAGAACCATCTCCCGCTGGGTAACCTTGTGTATCAAAGCCTGCTATTCTTTGGCTAAGAAGGAGCCTCCTGTTGGGCTGCGTGCCCATTCCACCAGGGCAACGGCTGCTACCACGGCTTTAGGCCGCGGTGTTCCGCTGCAGGAGATCTGTCAGGCAGCTACGTGGGCCTCGCTGCACACGTTTACAAAGCATTACTGCCTTGACAGTCAGGTCCGGAGGGACGGCTTCTTTGGCCGTTCTGTCCTCCGGGACTTCCTTGTCTGATCTTTGTTCGCAGACCCACCACCGGGGTTGGTATTGCTGGGGTATCTATTCTAAGGTAAGGAATCTGTCACTAACGTGTCTCTTTCAGATGCACAAGTTACTAACTTGTGTAACGATATATCTGTAAGAGACAGTAGTTAGTGACAGATTCCTTACCGCCCCACCCATCCTCCCCGTTCTGCGAACTGATTTCTAGGATTAAGGACATCCCTTTCAGGGCCCTAGTATTTTTCAGACACCTATGTCAGCTTCTTGCATGGCTCTGCGTTCCTGGCGCGGAAAGTCGTGTACAGAACTGACGTCAGCGCGCAGGGGCGGCGTCTAAGTACTGCCCGCGACGTCATCCTGGCGATCACGACGCCGACGACGGACGCGGAGCCGCACGACGCCGCCTACCGACGCGCAAGGGTACTGCTACGCAAAAACTTTCCGGATCCAGCCTGACGCCTGGGGATATTTTAAGGTAAGGAATCTGTCACTAACTACTGTCTCTTACAGATATATCGTTACACAAGTTAGTAACTTGTGCTTTAGGGCATAAATGTGCATAAATTTGTTTTTTTTAGTCCTAAATTCTATTTGCAGGTATACAGTAATACCATGGTGTTACCTGCCTTGTGTTCCATTCTCTCCAGCCTCATGCTGCCAGTAATAGTAAATAAAAAAGTCAACTGTGCAGTAATGGCTGTACCACCTATTTGCGCAGGTCTCTAAATCATATTGATTTTCAACAGTAGTAGCCAGCAGTCATGTTATTACTGTGCTTTGCAAGTACAGCAGCAAAATAACATTTAATTAGCTTACAGTAACTGCACACATTACTTAGTTGTGATAGCCACTGTGTAGTTATGTTTGAGTAACACTTTCCATCGAAAAGGTATTGTTTGATTTGCCTGTAACGTTTAACCCGGTGGATGGATTTGCACAAAACTTGTTAGTATGTAAAATCAGTCAGCTAATTTTCAGCTTGCCAAGTCTTGTATAAATAAGTCCATCGGAAAAATGAGAGCAGGTGTTAAAAAATGAGTGAGTTCCCATTTTAGCTCAAATTGGAAATTTTGCTCTGTCTACAGCCCGAACAACACAACAGATTTACAGCAAACTTGGCATGAAAGTAGAACTTTATTCAAAAAACGTATTTTTTTTTGGTTTGCTTAGTAGTTTTTGAGATCGTAGTGTTTAAAAAAAGTGCAGTGCGGGCTTTAAATGTTTAAAATGTTGTGTATTTTTACCTTTTAAACTCGCGAGTCAATCTTTTCAGTCAAATTTTCAAATGTTAAGATGATGTGTTAAGCTTTTGTATTTGGGCTGAGATTTTTATTTTCTGCCATTTTGAAACTTGCGAGTTGAAGTGATGGAAAACCGTGCTATATTTGGTGCTCAACTCATAGGTGATTCACCAGCGGCAATTAAGGGTGCTGGATTTGAAGGCCATTTTGTTCGTGACTTGGAAGTCTTCTCAGAGTAGCGAGTTTCAGGCACTGGGAGGCAAGAAAAAACAAATGAGGAAAGCCAAATACTAAAATAAGTGTCTGCCTATGCTTCGAAGGCAGGAGGTTGGGCCTTTGGCTAACCCTTGGTGAAGCAGTGCCATGGCAAGGTACAGTGGCTGGCCCACACTGCGCACGCCCAAAGGCTGAACTCGGAGTGGGTTGGGTGGCCATGGGTGGCCGGGTGCAATCAACTGCCATGAACAAAACAAATATTTACCAAAGGCACAGATACAAACAAAAACAGTTAACTGAAGAACAACATGGCGGTCAGCTGTGAGTTATATGTTGTGTGTGTTCCTAAATATAATGTGGTGGTGGTGATGTTGATTAATGTTTTTTGTTTTTTTAACACTTTTTATTGGCATTTTACATATGATAACAGTATCTGGTACATTTGTAATATGATCTTCCAACATTATACAATTTGACAGGATTTAATGGTGATTAATGGTTTTGCTCCCTGAATCTCACTTTGACCCAGCCTAACTAACCGAGAGATGGATGCTAGGTGATCACTCACCCTGCTTTATGTGTACCGGGGAAAGCTTTCAATTGTGCTCCACCATCTCTACCAGATAAGTTTTCAGTCTCTGTGGCAAATATTTTATGTGATTTGTAGGGATGGCAAATAGACAGAAGAAACTCCATTATGGGTTGGAAGCAGTCTTGCCCAGTTAAACACCCTACAAGGCTTCACACGGTGGGATCTCATCCGCCTCTTTCAACTGAGGAATGTGATTTCCCACTCTTGTTTACTTTCCTTCTACACCTGTTAAAACAACTTCGCTCTACATAAATCTCATTTCTTTTGCTTTGTTTATTTGCGCAATGCAGTCTCACCAACCTCACATATACACCTCCATAGTCATTATATCCCCGACTCTTTCTCTTCCATACATGCATCATGCAGTCAGACTATTTGCAGGGGTCTGTAGAGAGGCCCTCGTATGCCTGCCTGTGATGGCCTTATCAGCCAAGTCTGCCTTATTAATTTTTAGCATTTCCACAGAGTTTATTACAAATATTTCCGTGTACACAAAATGGTAAGGGAACCCTTCCCAATATGACAGAGGGCCCACCGTACCACAGCTGTCATTCGTTATGCCATCTCGGAATGTCCTACTGCTAAAACCATCTGGTAAGAGTATTGTCTAGTATCCTGGATAGTTCAGTCAGCACACACCCAGTTTCAACCTTCCCAATATCTTTAATGACATTAATGGCAATCATTACACAAAGGCACTACCACACCGTGGCATAATAATAGCCCAAAGAGACCTCGCCCATCTTTGGAGGGACGCCTGTGCCCCCGCACTGCTTGAGTCGATATAGGATATGAATAATCGTACTTTACTTAAACGACCATTATGTGAGGCAAATGGTAGCCCCGGCATACACAGTAAAATGTGGAATGATTACTTACAGAGATCATTTTTACTTGATCTAACACTTTAGTCTAACAGATGATATCTCAGACATCGATTTTGTAGTAGTGTAGAGGTCACGCTTTCTTGAACCTCCTGAAATGTGTCGCCTACCAGTAATGATCTGCATATAAATACTTATTATGAACTCTCTGATAATACATTTCTAAAAGATGAAACCAGCACTTTTCAAAGACTGCTGAGGTGTTTGACTAATGAGGTGTGTGGTGTACATGCGCCTTCTGTTAAGGGTGTTTTCTCGTCACTCCTAGATGATAAGGCTCCAGTGACTGACACGAACATCCCCTCCCATCTGGAACAGATGTTAGATATTCTGGTGCAAGAAGAAAATGAGCGGGAGTCGGGAGAGACTGGACCCTGCATGGAGTACTTGCTGCATCACAAGATCCTCGAGACGCTCTACACGCTCGGCAAAGCAGATGTAAGTTGCGAGCTCCCAAGGAAGGACAGATGTGTGCCTGGTTCTGTGTGCATGGGTCTATGGCTGCATATCTGTGGAGCGGTTATTGTTTACAAGGAGCCTCATTTGTCTTAATGCACAATATGTTATGTCAAGGTAACCTCTGTGTTGTTTGCCTGCACTGAACAACGTCTTGTTCGCCTGGAGAATGGGCCAGCTGGCTACAATTTACCGTTTCCAAGCCAGAAGACATCCTGTTTATTACTGCCACATAGCAATGTGTAATACTAAAAACTATTTGAGAAGTTCCTAATTTTCATTGCAAAAAAGTTTTGAAAAATTGTAAATCGCAATTCGAAACTGTCTTTTTTTGTATCAGAAATGCGCACTTTGCCGGAAATATCATCCAGTGTAAAAAACAAAAAACACATTTACTTGATGCTTGGGATCTGTAACCTCCCCTTTTATTTGCAGTTTTTTTTATACAGCGCAAACTCGGTCCGAAGGTATTGGGGCGCTTTACATGAGCACTAGTTTACATTACACAAGAACACATTAATTTTTTGTGGGGGTGGGGAGATTAAGGGATTTGCCCAGAATCACAGGATGTTAAGCCCGCTGGGACTCGAACCTAGTGACGCAGTTCTAAAGTCGGTATCTCTGGCTGTTAAGCCACACCAGCTCCCCAATCTTCTCTCTTATAAGAATCCAAAAACAGTACTTGGTACATTTGAGACTATATTTATTGTAACCGTTATATGTCGATCTCCCCAATAAATAGTTTGACGATTGTGTTGAACCAGAATGCGGTGATTTAATCTGGTTTAAGGGCAGGCACCAAACATTTTTCTTAACACTGTCGGTTTCACTGTTTCAAGGTGACATTCAAGTATTTCCACCATTTAGTACAATCAATATTTGTAGCAAAAAATGAGGTCCCTACATACTAATCCCTGTTCCCGATCCATAGTGTACAGATTACACACCGACTGGATTGCAGCAAGGATGCAAATTGCGATGCGGCCTGTGTATAAAGAAGTTGCATCTAAAATCGGCCATTTAGAGGGGCCACTAAATGACTTTCCTAATGAATATGAATTACGCATGTCGTGATTTGAAGCCCCCCCCCGTGATTGGTTTCCCATGCAGTAACGGTGGCCTACAGGGGTCAGCAGAATTTCATCCTAACCTTCTTCTATTTTTTTTTTTTTTTTAAAGCAGTCCGTGTCAGGCTGCTTAAAAAAAAAACAAGCATTTGCAATGCAATTCGTCTCGCATTTACGAGAGTTTTAGCTATAGACAGTGTAATAGCTTAAACTCTTGCAAATGCAAGACCTATTCCATTGCAAAAATGTTTTTGTTTACTAGCCCTCATGCGGCACTTTCACATTTGTGGAGGCCGCGCCCCTCTCTTTAGACAAGCCGCGTCTAAAGAAAGGGGCGTGGCCGACATTAAAGTAAAATAGCGGCATGGGGCTCTTTGACAAAAAAAGCATGTGATTGTCAAGTTGACAATTAGATGGGTTTTTTTTTTTTTTTTTTTTACGCCCATGCGTGCTTTCATTTTAATAGCAGCCGCGCGCCCTTCTTTAGACACGGCTTGTCTAAAGAAAGGGGTGCGGCCTCCATGAATGTGAAAACAACGCATGGGCGCTTTTAAACAAAAATTAAAAATATAAAAAAAATAAGTAAGCGCGGCCTCTTTACTTAAAGCGGACCGCGCTGCTGAAATAAATAAAACAAGAAATGGTGCCGCTATAGTTAAAGCGGACCGCCATTAGTAAGTAAAATGAAAGCGGGCGGCGTGCTGCGACCTAGTGGCTGGAATAGGGCCAAATTATTAAACAAAATAGCTCTCACAGCCAAGATAAAGCAGACTGTGCAACAAGACAAGTAAAAAGGTCCAGTCGTTATGGGAGGTAACAAATGCATAGTTCACCAGAAGGAGTAGGGAGTAATAAAAACTTTTATATCTCGTGATGGCACGTGCAGTGTGTGCTAATACTGCCCTCACTCACACAAATGTGTGGCATGCTTCATCATAGGGCTGCTTACAATACACCCCGGCGTAGCCACGCACGGGGTGGAGCAATAGGGTGGGGGAAGACGATACAACACAGAGAGAGACAGTTCATATCACAGTGGCTGGGAACGGCGGTAGTGAAAGTGCAGTGTTGTGAGTTAAAACTAGCTCGGAAGTGTCGCTGTGCCTAAGACTTTATTCCTGGACCCTCCGACCAGGGTTAAAAACGTGAAGGATGGTGGTGAATTGGGAGATGCAATGTGCTCCTAACACCCCTCCTTTACTGCCAGGTGGTCGACATGTTTTGGCCGTATGTGTGTGCCCCACGTGTAGGGTCATACCGGCCTTCCTCAGGACTCTACCTGTCCCAGTGTTTTGATACTCTCACCTCAAGTAGAGATAAGAGGATGTCTAGAAACCTGTTCGGTATCGAGGAATTTCCTCTACGAGAGTAGTGGAATTTACGAGTCTCACCCTATTTCGAGTTTGAACTGGCGGTGGGCAAGGAGAGACCCCCTCTAGTCACACTTACTCCAAGGGTGGTGCTCCTCAAAAGCTGCTCGCCTTCGTCCGCCGTGTAGGATGTAGGTAACAAATGCAGACAAGGCGGTATCAAGGAGGGACTAACAAGCCTAATAACGACTCGGAAGCCAGTGTTTACGAAGGACAGTGACACAAGCCAATTAAAAATATGGGCCAGAGAGTGGGCGGGACTTCAAAGCCATACTCCAATACTGCATGCCTCGCAGCAGCGCATGCACTGCCTAGGCTCGACCGAAATAAAGCGTATCGTTTGGGAAGGAAAAGGTTGGCGCTGAAGTGATCCTCTGCCCCAGAGTCTACCCGACAGAATTCACAAAGGGGATGCAGTCCGTCAGGGACGAATTTTGCTTCGCATTTACAAATTCTATAACGCCCAGATTCAGATGTATATATCTGATCAGTACATTGTGGCAGCAGTAGCATACACAAACTATTGATGCATGTAATTGCGATTCACAATTATGAGGGGATGCACCTTTCTTGCCCCCTCGTAAATGTGACTTGGCTTGAGTTGCAGAACCCTTTAGCAACTTCCAGGGGCTTTTGCAAAAGGGTTTTAGTACATTTGAAAACACTGTTGCAATCGCAAATCAGTGATTTTGAGAATTGCAGAGTTTGCATCAAATAATGTGTTTTATGCATTAAGCACCTGGAGTCTAGTGAGATATGTTAATTGAATCACCGAACACTCCCATAGCTTGTATAGTTGTCTTTACAGATTCAACTTCATTTCAACTGTACTAGTGTTTATTCCTGTGAAATTGCTAGCTTTGCCATCGATTGAGTAAAGGAGGAATTGAATTTTGCCTTTGCACTATATTCTTCCTGGGGCATCTTATTTTCCTTGGTAGTGCAGATAGAAAGCTGTCTCTCTAGATAAATCATTGAAGCGTCCATTAGATGTGAACCTTCCAGTGCATTATATCTTCAGTTAGTGCAGGGAATTACTTAAGGAGTTCAGTTTAAATATGGGAATACATTTGCAAATTCAAAAGACTAAACATTGGTATTGAATGTAGTAAGCTTCCCACAAAATGCCAAGCCAATAGGAAAAACTTTTCGAAGAACGAAAACTAAATAAATGTAAATTTTCAACGTGTATGTTTAGTGTAGAAACGTGGTTAATGTATGCAGACTGTGGTTTACATCCGCATACAGAGATGAGTTTCCTGATCTCTCCGCATATGGTAATTTATACGTTTCTAGTCCTAAGTTTTTATTTACCAAATTATCGTATTCTGTTCATTGTAGTCTCTTTGCTTTTTAGGTCTCGCTGAGCCAGCGCATGCGCTGCTCTGCGAGAAATTTAGTGAGTGGCTTTTGAAAGTGCTACCACAGGCTTTTGCTGGCCTCAAGCTTGCGTTCACGCGAGCGTGCATGCGCGCAGCCGCCATCTGTCTTTCCTCCGTCACGGGTCATTAAGTGCATCGCGATCACTTTCACTTTCGCGGCCGCGTCTTTCACGGCCGCGCGGCCAATGCTTTTTTACACCAGACCTTCGCTGGCTTGTTTTTTATCTTATGCATCTAACAGCCATTGACAAAGACAATAGTCCTGGCTTGTTGTAACCTAATCAGCACGGCGCCCTTTTACGAGCGCCGCGCTGTTAATGGTTTCTCTCTGCTCTCACACACCCCTCCCTTCTCCCCCTCCCTCCCCCCATGCCCAGTGTACGTAGTTTAATCCTACTCCGGAGGTGGCCCCTCCTTCAGTGACACGCGGCAGCCCCCCTTTCTTTGCTGTCACGTTAGTGTTAGAAGGGGCCTCCGCTCTCTCTTCCACGAGTCTACGTCACGCTTTCTCCGCCTCTCTGCTCCGTTACTGAAGTTACTTTCCAGGCCTCAGTGCCGTGCCGGTCACTGTCTCAGAACCGTCTAGCTCGGGGGCACACTCTGCTCTGCTTGTGTTCTTCAGCACACACCGCTCTGTCTCCTCGGCGCTGCTCTCACATTCCATTCCATGGGCCTCCCTTTCTTGAACCTTAGCTGTCTGGTCAGCCCCTCTCTGTGACTGGGACCCCGCGGGGAGCTTTGCTGCTGATACTGCCGTCTCCAGGGCCTGTAATCTCGCCAGACAGCTCCGAGTTCACCTCCTTATCACTACCTTTGTACGGCGGACTTAAGTCGAGCCGTGTGATCCTTGACACAATGGCCGGCCCAGGATCCAATCCCGCTAAGACTCTTAAAAGCTGTACCTCGGGCCTGAGCCGCCACCCGCTGAAGTTTAAATTACTGCAAAAAGACTCTTGTTAGGCAAAATAAAAAACGAACACACACATAAACATGACCAGCACAAATATTCTCTCAAACAATTAAAACAAGCATTGGCATAGCCAATAGGTCTCGCCTTTGGAACCTTTATAAGTTTTTAGCCATGCAACAGTTGATGTTATTGCACCAAGGATATTGTGCTGCATAACTAAATACTTATAAGGTCCCAAAAGCGAGATCTATTGGCTATGCCAATGCTTGTTGTGACCTAGTTAGAGAAACACGTTCGATGATAATTTGTAAAAGGAAAGCCGAGGATTGAACACGTATTGTTTGGTGTTTATAGAACGATTTGGCAACCATGAATATGACTTGTTTAAATGCTGAAGAGAGAGAGTTGCTGAATTGCAATGCTTCTAGTGCATTATTATACCAGACTGGTCAAGGCGGGAATAGGAATGGAGAGCGCACTTCTGTTTCATGCAGATATTAATTCCAAGGAAATTATGTAATTGTCATGAGGATTGAATTCTTCCAGCATCTAATTGAAGGGATTTATTTCCAAGACGAGGCTGAGGACTGAAAGAGAATCCACGCTCTATGTCCATTTAAGCCATATGGGTGTACCCTGACTTTTTGTATGGAACACAATGCAGCTCTGTGTATGTTTGAGTATGTGTGAGCCTTTTGGTCTGTGCTTATGCGAGTGGCTGCATGTCTAACGATCTCTTTGCATAACTGTATGGCTTGTCTCTGTAATGACCCTTTTTGGTCCATTTGCCTTTGTGTACTTGTTGTGTCCATGTGTGAATGTAGATCTGGTGGTGTGCGCACATTGGTATCTTTGAGTGCGTTGTTCTGAGTGTGCATGGTTATGTGTCGGTGTGTTCTCTTTCATGTGTTTGCATATGCCATGTCTATCAGTGTGTGCATCTCTCTGTGGCTCTGTACAAAAGGTAAGACCAATTCCTTTATCACTCTTTGTATATTGAAAGTACCAGATGTTTTCTTTATCTTTCTAGTTTTAGGACAATAGAAAGGCCTGTGTTCCTTTCTGGTTGTAGTTCCCTCAGTTTTTTTCTTCATAAACTGTGCCTAGAGATAAGACAGCTCAGTAAGTGCAGGATCCAAATTTTTTACGTCAGTCACCAAAGGATAAACACACATTATCTGATAAGAGCAAAATGACATGCAGCATACAGATGGATAGGGAAGATTAGCAGTTGTTGGTTCCTTATGGTTTCAAATACTCCTAAGTAGGCCATTCTATGACTTGAATGGTTACGTTTTGTTATCTTTACCATCTGAATGCCTACCATATTAGCAATATCCACCCATCTTGGATGTGATCTTTTTATTGGGGTTACTGTTTGATTAGATTCTATTTCCTCGGGCACCCTTGCAGTGAACCTCTAGTTTCTGATGAAAAATATGCTTAGTTAGAACCATTAGGTGAACTAGTGTTAGCCCAGAACACTGATAGTTCAGCAAAATACATGCAAACGTGTTCAGTTGGAGATTTCTCTATTACCCATAGTTTGCACCCCCCCCCCCCTTCAACTGCTCCATCCCTAGGAACCATTCTGTGAGGCTGACATGTGAGGAGTCACTCTAGTGAGGTGAGAAGTAGTGAACTGAGGTAGAGATTGTAAGTAATAGATAGCCAGTTTGGGGTACTATCCGGCAAGTAGCCAGTCAGAGAAGCTGATGCTTAGAGAACCAGTCTCAAATGGCAGTAGTTATGGAGCCAGTCTGGGATATTGTAGTATAAGGATGCAACAGGCAAGGACATCGGGTCATGGAATTTAAAAGGTAGGGAGCCAGTTTCGGTTGCCTACTGGTAGCAAGGCAGATTAGGATGTTGATTAATGAGGTGCTGCTCTCCGATGCTACAGGTTAGGGAGATAGTCTAAGATGCTGTCAGGTTGGTAGCTGGTACTGAATGCTGCTAAGCAGGGAGTAAGTCTGCAGTGCTTCCGAGCAGGGAGCCGGTTTGTGGTTCTGCTGAGCAAGGAGCCGTTCTTTGGTGACAAGAGCCAGTGTGGGACAGTGCCCAATAGAGAGCCAGACTAGGGTGCCACTTGGTAGGGAGCCAGTCAGGTTGTTGCTGGTTAAAGAGATTAAGGGCACTAGCAGGTTGGGAGCAAGTCAGGGAGGCTGCCGGGAAGGGAGCCTGTCTGGGATCCTGCCTGGGCGTGAGCTTGTTTGGCATGTCACCGGGTTGGGAGCCAGGTGGGGCACTGCTGGTGTAGGGAGCTGGCCCAGGATGCCGCTGGATAGAGGGCTGGTCTGAGATGCTGCCAGGTAGGGAGCCAGTCTGGGACGCTTCCAGGTAGGGAGCCAGTCTGGGGTGCCTACCGTTAGCAAGTCAGTCTGGGAAACTGCTGTGTAGGAATCCAGTCTGGGATGCTGACATGTAGTGAGCCCATCTGGGAAGCTGCAGGGTAGGGAGCCGGTCTGTTATGCTACCAGGTCGGCAGCTGGACTGGTATGCCGCTGGTTCGTGAGCTGGTCTGAAGTGCCGCAAGAGAGGGAGCCAGTCTGTTAATTCTTCTTTTCTTTTTTTTTTTTTTTTTTTTGCAGTGTCCACCAGGAATGAAGCAGCAGGTATTGGTTTTCTATACAAAACTCTTAGGACGGATCCGACAGCCGCTTCTTCCTCACATTAATGTACACCGACCTGTTCAGGTATACCAATTTTGTTTATCCTTGTATAGGAAATAATTATTAAAATAGAAATTAGCATACTTATCTGATTATCACACTTTTGGTTCCTTGCTTAGGACAGAAAAGGTTTTCTAGTTTAATAGTAACATATAGCCCACAACTGTGCCCAGATCTTTGACAAACGATAGTTAAGTTTGGCTTCATGGTACTGTTAAGTATTTGCTCATCCAACCTCGTAGAGCACTTAATTCGTCTTCAGCAGTGCTTTTTGTTACTCTTGTGCTTGATGTAAGGTGTTGGGTGTCATGGTCGGGTTGTTGACATGCTCAAAAGGTCCTCCCTGCATGGGCATAAAAGGGCCACCAATCCTTACAGTGCTACACATCTAAAGCAAGCATCCCTGTGTTCTCCATTCTAGAAAGGCACAGAGGGAAGGCAATGCTGACCCAGTTGAGATTCTCATCTGTTGTCTAATCTACCCCAGGCATAATTCCCTGGGAGCTATTTAACTTTCGTAACCTATGGACTTGGACATTTTCCCACTGTACTGGCAGGAACAGAGGTGTCATCCCCCTTTGAGTGCTACCCAATCTTTTGGTTAAAACCAATCCTCGAGAGGATTCAGCTTTTTAGCACAGCCTAAAATGTTAACTAATTTTGTTTTCTCTAGGATAGTCGTCCATCAAACATGCTGATATCTATCTGTGTCCTGCTGCTAAACTCCAATCCACAGGTCTAGAATCCTTGTCTGTGGCTGCTGGACTTTGGCCTGTGTACAAATCTGGTCACAATTGTAGAAATTGGTTAGAGCTAGAGATATTAGAATATGTGATCTTCAATCCATTAGATGGAGAAGGTCTGTCCAGGTCTTGGTTAAGGAGACTGTGCCATGACACTCTTGAAGCTCATTATGGTTTTGAGAAGTTAGAAATCTGGAGGACCATAGACGTTTGTTTCCTGGATGGTAATGCTCAATTCCAGTACATAAACATAAAATCTAAACTTAAATGCTTATGAGTGATGTGTAAAGTTGCATGTTCCTTGGAATGTTTTCCTTATTAAACAACGTTCTAGTCCTATCATGGCAACACAAAGTTCTGACTAGTTGACTGTTGTTCATGTTTATTGAACTGCTTTATAAGTCTTTTGATCTTAACAATGATTTACTCTTTTCAATAAACCACGTGCATCTTTTATTTAGTCCACGGTTAAGGTATTCATTGCGTAAAGTTGGCCCGATTAGGTCTGCATGTATAGGTTTTTGTTGCTTATGTATTGCAGGTACCTTGCTGTGCACGCTCCTTTCATCTAGTCTTGTGCTTATAAAATTGCAAGTTGTATTTCTTCAAAGACAGAGCATCTGTTTTGAGGTGAAATGCACAATTCACACAGTGCTTAATTTGTAAAAAAAACAAATGCTGGGGCCCAACCTTTTGCTCAGAAGCCCATGGCTGGCGCTATTGGATGTCAGCGTGCAGAATTCCATAGCCTTGACAGTCGTGAATCCACCTCATTCCTCGTTAATCCACCACCCAACACTCCCTGCTTTTTATCTAACTGATGCAGGTTTCTGCTTTAATCCTTTGTCATGGTTTTTCCGTCTTTCTCTTCCTCATTCTTTCCCCATTGTGTCTTTTTCTGAGACAAAGTCTGATGGGGAAAAATAAGTGCAGATCCCCAAAACTAAGTGCTGGTGTGCCCCACCTGCAACCATTGTCTCAAAGTAAGCACTGTAAGCACCAGAACACAGACCTCCCCTCAGATTGTTGTTTTTCCATAGTCAGACTAGATCATGCTTCAGGGGATCCAATACCATTGCAACTGAAAGATTTTGGCACAGAACAACTCTGAGAAAAGAAAGGACAGAGCATCGAACAGAAAATAAACAAAGCCAGCAGTGCCACTTCTTTTGAGTCAAAGATCCAGAATCAGGCCATATGAGCCTGAGAATGAGAAGGAGCTGGAGAATACTCATTTTATGTAGTGTTCCTCTTAACAACAGCAAATTCACATGGTCGAACCAAAGCTAGACCTGTTACTTCTGTTTATCAAGGCACCACGAGACCAACTACTCTGCATGTAATGCCTTTTGTTCACAGGAACTGTCTGACACCCTCAGGCAGCACGTGGGTGCAAAATTCAGAATTGCTGTGCCAAGACTTTACTGAATCCTTGTCTGGTAGTCCAGGACATTCAGAGGCGGACCATCTGGCACAGCAAAAGAACAAAGTGAGTGGGATCCTATTTTTGTATCTCCTGTAGACTTCAACTCGGGATAATCTGAATCTCCAGGGCCTCCATAGAAGCCCGTACCTATAACAAACCTCACCTTGATTCTCTGAGGGCAAAACAGAGGGCCTTTCACAGCACCTCTGGCCTCAGAGGAGGTAACACCACACACTTAGCTTTTTCAGTCTCTAAGAAGAAAAACTATACACCACACCTAGACTATAACGGTATTAACTGCCATATTCAGTACATTCAAGACCTGATGACGATTGTTTTGTAGACCCACCTCACGGGACGATGCAAAACACGATTATGGGGCAGGTGACATTACACAGGTTGTGAACCCTATTCACAAATGTCATCCATACTAGATGGTACTTCTACTTATCATGCAAACCTTGTAATCGCACTGGCCATCACAAGGTTCTGCATCGTAGTATCTTCATTTATGGTCCTAAACATTAGAATTATTCCCTGCTGTGGGCATGGAACCCAGAACACTTCATATAAATATGTTGTTCGTATTTCAACAGTTGGGGTGAAAACATGTTGCGAGGTACACGTCAGTAGATAACAAAGACAATTTTCAAAAAAGGCAGTTTTTTTCTCTGAAGAATCATTCCTCAAAACTACATTGCAGCATCTAAACCACAACCTGCTGCCTACTTGTCTAATATTGAGGGAACTCGCAGCCTGACGGGATTACCCTCCCGCCACCCCACCTTCACGAGATCACAAACTAACACCTCCAACTCTTGCTTGAGGAGGTGCAGGCTTGTCTACAAAAAGGGGCCACATGAAATGGTGCCAATGCATCAATGGAAACCTAAATGAAATAAGTTTGCCTGCCATTCCATCCCACTTCATAGTGATTGTTTCATTTTGTCTCACCCTTTAAATATTTGTGTAAGGAATACGTTGTGTTATCACTGCTACTGTTACAATAGGAATCCTCGCCAACAGCCTATAAATCTTTTTTTTGTTTCAGCCAAATCTGTTTTACACGGTGAGAACCTGTGTTGATGGGTAGGGGGCGCAGAACATGAGTTAACATAAGCAAAGAAGGTATCTAAAATCAGATATAGAATAACAGACCACTACATGTGACCACCAATTAAAATGCTGAACTGTTCAAACTTTATCTTCAACTTTAACAATCGGGGTTGTCCTCTGGAGCAGTTTATAATTCTACAGTAGCTAACCTGATTTTGGCTGAGTGAGAAACAGATCAATGAGGGGGATAATTCATGAAGCTGAAGAGGCTGATCGACATTCATTGCTTAGCTTCAAAGATGCCTATATTTGATAGTAACTAGTAAACTAGTGGAATGCATTACTCGCCGATTAATCCAGAGGTGTAGCAGCTAAGAAAGACATTGTTTTTTTAATCTCACGTGTGCCATTCATGGAGACTTGTTTAGTTACTTGACTGTCTGTTACTTGGAAGTAACATTAATTTTCTATTTAATCTAGGTACATAAAAATCATATTCTCCATTTTCATTCACAGAAACTCATCAGGCTTTGTGGGGAAGTTCTAGCGACACCAACCGAAAATGAGGAGATTCAGTTTCTCTGTATAGTCTGTTCCAAGCTGAAGCAGGATCCATACTTAGTTAACTTCTTCCTCGAGGTGGGTTATTGGCATTTCCCACTATATTGCTGCATTTTCAGATAGTTGATATCCATATAAATTAAATTGTGTACATCCTTATGTAATGCATATTATGGGAAAATTGTCTAACGTCCTTTGCAAAGTAAGTACTGGGACATTTGCAATGACTCCCTGAGGTTTTTGTAAATGTTTGTGTATAACTTACTTTACACATCTCACTACCCAATGCTTCTTTTCTTAGAACAAGTTAAAACTGCCGGCATTCAGAGGACCTTTAGGAGATGACGTAAAAGACCAGAACTGCCTGACGGACACGGGGCAGTCGCTGAAGTCCGAAGCATCAAGCAGTGGAGCTTGGGCAGGGCATGAGGTGAAAGAAAACGACCTTGGACACCAGGTTGATGAACTTTCAACATGTCTTAACAACACTGATGTCTCCGACACTGCGACCAGTCATCCAAACCAAGACTACAACCTTGTGAACTCCTTACTCAATCTCACAAGGAGCCCGGTCAGTTCCATTTGATTTTTATTGTTCGTCAGATAGAAGTTGTTTCAGTTTGCAGCCTAGGCCTGTTGGCTGCTGGTAGTCTTAGTACATTTCCATGCTGGTGCTCAAGGTCAAGTGGGATGAGGCAGTGCGGTTGGCACAAGCAGGTTAGCATGATCAAGCACAAGTAGGATGTCTTGATGATCCTGACTGTACTTACCACTCTGCAAGGACAGTTTGGCACAGATAATCTGGACTTCGGTAAAGACATATCCCTCAAGTGCTCTTTTGCATATGGATTAGTTGTGAATCTGTCAACAGAGAATTGCTCCTGTACCCCAGATTATGAGAGCTGAGCTAGTGCTTGCAAGCAGGGGTGTGCAATAGCCCTGGACAGTTAAAGCTTAGAGATCATATACATCATAATAGATGCATAGTAGCTGAACTTTGGGAGGGGTCTCAGTATAGAATTACATTAAGAAAAATACTATGCCCGGACCACTGCAGTGCTTTTAAGAACATCTTCCTGGGGCCGGTGGATGTAAAGCCAGCATGGGGGGAGGGGGGGGGGAAATTGCCTGAAGTCTCACATCCGTGAATTAAAAAAATTTGAAGTAATTTGACCTCAAAACTGTACATTCCATATTGTAATATTTTAGAGATGTATTGGACAGGACTAAGGTGCATTAACTGTTTCATATATTTTACTAAAAATGTGCCATGTACATGCATATCATTTCACTGCCACAAGGCTGTATAATGTACTGCAGTCAATAACCAAATAATGCCTTTTGTAGTAGCTTTACATATTCTCATAAAGTAATGATATTTACCTGTAATATTACAGCAGCAAATTGTTTAATAGTTTATCATATATGATTAGATTAGTTGGATGCAGTTTCACCATCGTTCTCTCATTGGTGTAATTCAGTATGTATTTCTGTGTTCTTTACTCCTTCCAGGATGGTCGTATTGCTGTAAAGGCTTGTGAAGGTCTCATGCTGTTAGTTAGCCTGCCAGAGCCTGCAGCAGCCAGATGCCTCATGCAGAGCACTAGCTTGTGTGAGTTGCTGACCGACAGACTTGCTTCTCTCTACAAAGCTCTGCCTTCATCAGTTGATCCTCTGGACATTGAGACTGTGGAGGCCATCAATTGGGGGTAGGGAAACGATCTATATTCATATAAAATGTAAAAGCTTTTAAAGTTCATGTTTCCATGTGATGCTTCTTCCTTCAGCATACTCCTCTTAAGGCATTGCCAAAATGGGAAACTTTTTTTTTATCCATGAATTTTCCTTTCTGGCGGTTGATGGTGCATCTGTGGGGCCATTTGCAAATCCGTCACACTGAAAAAAACATATCCGGTCCATAAAGGCACCATCAATTGCGGTGATTTCAGTTTGATTTTTCTTCAGTACAGAAGCTGCAATTCACAATTCACTTGGTTTTTGCTAATCAAGAAACAATTTCCAAAAGATCCAATCAGGTTGTGGGCACTATATTTGTGCTGTTTATTGTTGTCATCTCAATATCAAATTCTTAGACTTCAAGTCCTGCTCAGACAGCATAAGACAAAGGTCCGTTTCGAATTTTCATAAGATGTGTATGTGGTGTTGGGTTGAAAGTGGCATCTTGTAAGCTGTGTGGAAAGCAAGCGATAGTCCATAGAATTCACGCTCCGACGCTACCTTTTCTGGAAAATTGTAATTCAAAACAGGTAAGCTTGCACTCCCCATTTACTTCTTCCTTTCCTGAGTTAACTCTGATCAGATTGAGGTTTTCAAACATATCATGATGTAAATCTATGAACTGTTTCAAAACAAGGAGCAACTGCGCCTCCCTTTAGTGCTGTTATTATCATGGTGCTAGTACGCCAACCCAGTCCATATGCCTACAGCAAACCCTTTTCTCGGCCTCTCTTTTACTAAGTCAATGACTTTGGCCAGTAGCAAGTGAAGCTGCATATCCCTGTCTAGAAATGTGCCAAAAGGATAATAACTGAGGCAGTGAGTACGACACCAACAATTGTATTGTATTGTAATTGCACTTGTATAGCGCTTACTATCCCTGACAAGGCATCAAAGCACTTTTTCGGAAAGTAGCACTCTACTCCGGAACCCATAAAGGATTAGTGATGAATTAGTATAGTGAAAATATGAAAGTAATTTGAGTGGTGGAAATGTTAGTTATTTGGATTGAGAAAGATAGTGGAGGGAAAAAGGTTTGCATTTATATAGCGCTTGCTACCCCTGATGGGGGGTTGAAGTATTTTTTGGGGTTTTTTCCGGCGAGTAGCACGCTACTCTGGAACCCGTACAGTGTTGGTGGTAAATTAGTATAGTGAAATATGAAAGTAATTTGAGTGGTGGATATGATAGTCAGTTATTTGGATTTAGAAGAATAGCCAAAGGGTAGAAGAGGGAAAAAGGTTTGCATTTATATAGCGCTTGCTACCCCTGATGGGGGGGGGGTTGAAGTATTTTTGGGGGTTTTTTCCAGCGAGTAGCACGCTACTCCGGAACCCATAAAGGATTAGTGGTGAATTAGTATAGTGAAATATGAAATTAATTTGAGTGGTGGACATGTTAGTCTGTTATTTGGATTGAAAAGGATAGTGGCAATGATTTAGATTTTTTTTAGCTCGTAGCAGGAGGCTTGGCATGAGTAAAAGGGAGGTGGAGGGGGTTGAGTAAAAGGGAGGTGGAGGGGAAAGAGTCAGAGGGAGGGTTTAGAAAGGCTTGTTTTGGGGGATCGGAATAGTAAAAAGAGGTATTAGATGATGCAAGGAGGGGTGGAGTAGGGAAGAGTCTCGAAAGGGTTATTTTTGGGATCATAGTAGTGGTATGGGGTTTGGGATGAATGAGAGAGTGGAGGTAAAGGATATATTGATAGAGGTATTGGGTGAGAAATAGGCTAATGCATTGGAAAGAGTGTAGAAAGAGGTTTGAGAGAGTCAGAGTTGAGCTGGAGGATATATTGAGAGCGGTATAGGGTGAAAATAGGGTAGTGCATTGGATATGCTGTGTTAGAAGAAAAGAGAGTAATAAATAAGTAAAAGTAATAAATATATAGATCCAAAAGTAATAAAGATATAGATCCATAAGTACATGGAGGGTAAATAGGTGCATAAAGGAAGGTAGTGTGTGTAGATTAAAGATGCATTAAATAAACTCTGGCTTTCAAGTGTTGTACCTAAAATTAGTTTTATTTATTTGTATATACTTGTATATTTGTTTTGTAGATCAATAGTGAAGCAATTGTAGATAAATAGTTATGATAAAAAGATTTAGTTATTTATGCATTCACTTATATACATGTTAAAACATAGAATAATGTAACTATCAGTGATATATACATTTGTTAAAGCGATACCAAAGGGGATGATTGACGGAGCGTTTGAGCTAATCAAACACTCACCCCCAGTCAACAGATCTGGGTTTAATCCATCATCATTCTTTAGCTCACTCCACCACCCCAGTTCAGACATGGCCATATGCAAATCAGTCTGACCCTGTGCCTCACGGGAACAGTCCAGCCCGAACTGCCAAGCCATGTCTTCCCTGGACCGGAAACAAGCATCCTGGGGCTGGTTTCTGGCTATTCAGCCGTCATCAGCCAGGCTAGCTTGAATCCAGTGGCAAAGTGAGCAAGGGACCCACGTCTGGGCATACCCTGCCAACTTAGGGCGAACAAAGCGATACCAAAGGGGATGATGGACGGAGAGTTTGAGCTAATCAAACACTCTCCCCCAGTCAACAGATCTGGGTTTAATCCATCATCATTCTTTAGCTCACCCAGATCAGTTGACTGGGGATGAGTGTTTGATTTGCTCAAACGCTCCGTCCATCATCCCCTTTGGTATCGCTTTGTTCGCCCTAAGTTGGCAGGGTATGCCCAGACGTGGGTCCCTTGCTCACTTTGCCACTGGATTCAAGCTAGCCTGGCTGATGACGGCTGAATAGCCAGAAACCGGTCCCAGGATGCTTGTTTCCGGTCCAGGAAAGACATGGCTTGGCAGTTCGGGCTGGACTGTTCCCGTGAGGCACAGGGTCAGACTGATTTGCATATGGCCATGCCTGAACTGGGGTGGTGGAGTGAGCTAAAGAATGATGATGGATCAAACCCAGATCAGTTGAATGGGGGTGAGTGTTTGATTTGCTCAAACGCTCCGTCCATCATCCCTTTGGTATCGCTTTGTTCGCCCTAAGTTGGCAGGGATTGCCCAGACGTGGGTCCCTTGCTCACTTTGCCACTGGATTCAAGCTAGCCTGGCTGATGACGGCTGAATAGCCAGAAACCGGTCCCAGGATGCTTGTTTCCGGTCCAGGGAAGACATGGCTTGGCAGTTCGGGCTGGACTGTTCCCATGAGGCACAGGGTCAGACTGATTTGCATATGGCCATGCCTGAACTGGGGTGGTGGAGTGAGCTAAAGAATGATGATGGATTAAACCCAGATCAGTTGACTGGGGGTGAGTGTTTGATTTGCTCAAATGCTCCGTCCATCATCCCCTTTGGTATCGCTTTGTTCGCCCTAAGTTGGCAGGGTATGCCCAGACGTGGGTCCCTTGATCACTTTGCCACTGGATTCAAGCTAGCCTGGCTGATGACGGCTGAATAGCCAGAAACCGGTCCCAGGATGCTTGTTTCCGGTCCAGGGAAGACATGGCTTGGCAGTTCGGGCTGGACTGTTCCCATGAGGCACAGGGTCAGACTGATTTGCATATGGCCATGCCTGAACTGGGGTGGTTGAGTGAGCTAAAGAATGATGATGGATTAAACCCAGATCAGTTGACTGGGGGTGAGTGTTTGATTTGCTCAAACGCTCCGTCCATCATCCCCTTTGGTATAGCTATATACATTTGTTAAGCAGAACCAATGAATATCTCTATATAATGTTTTTTAACCATAAGTATTCTACACGTTTATACAAAGCAATACACATGTGTAGGTAAATATCAATAGTACAAATGCTTATATACAGGGTGATATGCTGTATATTTATCTGTTTGCGTATGGTGGTTATGTGGGGAAGAGCCAATTCTTGAGTAGTTTTCTAAAGATAAGGTGGTTATCTGTGGATCTTATGTTGGGGGGGGGGGGGGTAAAAGAGTTCCATAGTTTGGCTGCTTGAACAGAGAATGATGTGCCACCCATTGTTTTTTCTCTTGTATCTTGGGATTTAGTGCCGAGGTGCCACTCTAGAGCAGAGGTTCCTTTGTTGAATGTGTTTGGTGATTTTATTCCTGATGAAGAGCGGTCCCGTTTCATGTATCGCTTTGTGAGTGATACAAAGCAGCTTGAATGTGGTTCTTCTGGCAACCGGTAACCAATGCAGGGCTTTCAAGGCCGGGGAGATGTGGTCTTGCGGTTTTATACGTAAGAGCAGTCTGGCAACAGAGTTCTGAATCCGTTGTAGTCGTTTCATGGTCGTTAAAGGTGATCCATGGTAGAGGCTATTGGCGTAATCGAGTTTGGACAAAACAAGGGAGATGGTAGCCTGGACCTTGTGTGACAATCCCAAATGGGTGAAGATTCGTAGCAGAGTTTTTACAGTAACAAAGCTTGATCTTGCTAGTTTGTTCACTTGGGCATTCATCAATAGCTTGGAGTCCATGGTCATTCCAAGGTTTCTTACTTCCTTCAATATTTTAGACCGTGTTCCAAGATCATCAGGCCACATGGCGAGTGGGTCATCATTTTTCCAATTGCCACACGTGAGTATTTCCGTTTTGGAAGCATTCAATTTGAGATGGCTCCACGTCACCCATTGATCCACAGCTCTGAGACAGTTGAAAATCGGTGAGTTTCCAATATCTGTGGGGCATTGCAGTTAAAGGAGTATTTGCGTGTCATCTGCATAGTTATAGCACATGTGATGAAATTGATTGATCAGTGCCGGTAATGACTTCATGTAGATGTTGAAAAGCATGGATGAGATAATAGAGCCTTGAGGGACCCCTGCTTTTGTGCAGTACGGTTTGGACGAGAAAGGTGGGGGTATGGATTGCATTAATTCTGTTGCAAAGGTAGGACGTGATCCAGTCTAGAGCAGTCCCCTTAATGCCGGCTTCGTGGAGTCTTTGTATCACTGTGTCATGGTCAACTGTGTCAAAGGCAGCCAAGAGGTCCAAGAGAAGTAGCGCAGCAACCCTGTTGCAGTCAACTGTGTTCTTCAGGTCATCCCAGATGGTAAGGAGGGCAGATTCTGTGCCTCTTCCTGGACGGAATCCTGTTTGGAAGTCTGAAAGTATGGCATTCTCTTCAATGAATTGTGACATCTGGGCGAAAGCTGCTCTTTCTATCAGTTTGCCCAGGAAAGGTCTATTTGAAAACGGTCTGTAGTTGTCAGGGTTCAGCTGGTCCAAGTTTGTTCTCTTCAGTAATGGGCATATGTATGACTGTTTGAGTTCTCCTGGAAATATTCCAGTAGTTAAGGAGCTGTTGATGATTTTCCTTACTGGAGTGGCAGCAGAGGTTGTTAGAAGAATTGTCTCGAAGGTTTGAGGTGGACACTGGTCAGAAGGGCTGCCGGCAGGCCTGCTTGCTTTGACCAAGTCCATAAATTCATTGTGTGAAATGTGTTTGAAGGAATGGAGAGGCTGGGTCAGAGTATTCTTGGATTGTAGCTTTGTAAAAGGGTTAGTGCTGATGCTTTGTCTCTGTTTTAAGTATGAGTCCAACGTGTCTGCTTTGTCCGCGTAATGATTTGCCAGTTTGTCTGTGTACTCTTGAGTAATGGGATGCAGGGCCGGACTGGGAACTGAAACCAGCCCTGGCAAATTTAGCCAGACCAGCACCCGTCCGGCGCCTAGCGAGCCCGACCGCTATTAGAGGGGGTTCTCCCCCCCCAAGAAAATTTTGGAAAAAGACAGACCAAAATGGTGAATTTTACAGCACATTTTTCATTACGTATTCAATTGTATCAACTTTGAAAGCACAGTAAATAGTAGATGATGACCTTAAAGAGCACCAGGTTACCCACCCAGTCCTGTAAGCATGGAAATGTCACACATGAGCCTCCAGGTCACTGAGGCCAGAAACTATGGAAATAGCACACATAAGCACCCAGGCCAGAAAGCATGGAAACGTCACACATAAGCACCCAGGCTGCCAGAAGGCATGGAAATGTCTCACATGGCACCCTAGCGAGAAAGCATGAAAAATTCACACAAAGGCACCAAGGCCGGTGGCACTGGAACACTTTTCAGAGTGTGGGTGCTGCCATCAATGTTGCATGTACATCACTGAAATCACGGTATTGTGAAAGATTCAAGAATCGCACAAAGAACAAGGGTACCAATTCAGCCTCGCCTATACCGGGACATCTAAAACTTAAAAGCATATGCCAAACCATTTAAATACACTGCACTCTGCATACTGCACCCTGCCTTATGGAGAGGGCTTGCGCTAGTGGTGACATCCTGCTGACATATGTAGTAAAAGGGCATATTTTTAGGCCTGGCAAAAGGTTCCTTTTGCCAGGTCAAAATGGCAGTTTTACAACTGCACAGGCAGACTGCAATGACAGGCCCTGGCCTTGACACATGTTTAAATAGGCTACTTACGTGGGTGGCACAATAAGTGTTGCAGGCCCACTAGCAGCATTTAATTTACAGTCCCGGGGTACATATAGAACCACATTTTTAGGGACTTACAAGTAAATAAAATGTGCCAATTTTACCATGTTTAAAGGAAAGAGCGCAAGCACTTTAGCACTGGTTAGCGGTGGTAAAGTGCACTGAGCTCTAAGAGCTGACAAAAATGGCTTTTGATGTAATAAAGCAGATCAAACCTGCATTTAATTTGGAGAAAATCTTAGGCCGACAAGGACTTATCTAACCATGTCTCAGCAGTCAGTATGAACAATAATGTATCTAAAAAACACTTCACAAGGGAGGCCTGTGGAAGACTAGTGCTACAGCTCACCATCCTTGAAGAGCATCTCCCCATGAAGTCCCAGTATAATTTTGAATGTTTAACACAGGAGAGCGTTTACGGATGCATATTCTTTAAAGTTCTTTTCAAGTATTCTGAGTGTTATGTGAAGCAGATTAGCAGATCCGTATGTCCATTTACTTTGAGGAGTTAATAATTGGCATATCCCACTGCCATTGTATCAGCAGCAAATAGTTACAGACCCCACCAACCACTTAGCCCAACCGTCAACATGAAGCATAGGTTGTCCTCAAGGGCACGCCACTTATGTGACAATTCACTTGTGTGGCAACTTGTAGGACACTTTGACAGGCATGTGCTTTACATGTGCATCGCATGTGCGCAGCCTTTTGAAACTCAAAAGAACCTGGAGGGGACTACGGAGAGTAATCCCATTTAAATGGATGGATGGATGGATGAATGAATGGATAGATGGATGAACAAAGATGTATGCGAAGGACATTGTAAGAGTTTGGCCCAACAGCATTATCACAGTATATTTAAGATAAAGCCCTCGCAGGTTCAAAATACAAACCGTGCACCATCATATATCATAATCGCACGGCCTATGCACCCATTTGTGCCAAGCAAGGAAAATCCTCCATGTTCATCACACCATCAGTGAGCTCATTATCAGACGCGGAAAGGGCGCGCATTGAGTTCGCACTGTGAGGGTTTCGAGCTGGGGCCATGCAAAACCCCTACTAACCACAGACCATCAAACCAACAAATGGTAGAACAGGTCTGGTTGGCAAGAGGGGATTGCTTTGTTTACAGTCTAGGAAAAACCATGTCCTCCATTGTGCTCCTTGTGAAGATGATGACTGGTCTCCAAGGATATCTGAAAAAGCTATGGGCTCGGTAGAAACGTGGACAGGCTTCCAACACCACAGGAACATCTGTGTTCCTTATTTAAGTCTGGCCTAGAGACCGCTTTAATTGATTGTGTTAAGCTATGGAAAAAGGCGCATCAAGGTCCAAGGACAGGCAAGAATGCACTTGCACAGGCAGTAGGCTGAGATGGCCTTGGGTAGCCACACAGGTCATGTACAACTGTACAGTCAGCAAGCTATGATGCATACTAGTAAGTAGTGGGGTAAACCAAACAGCAGGCATGCTGCAGGTCGGAAGGAACTCATGCTATATTACAGGTATGATACAGTAGAGACTGCTTCTATTTGGTAGAGAATATGCACAGGCAGTACCAAGTGAGGTAAATCTGGTGCGTGCATTGGGAAGAAAGAGGTATTGTAGTAAATGCTGGGCAAGAAAAACACTTAACGAATAAATAAAACAGAATAAACCGTCCTAACAATATACATTGATATTTTTAATTTGGAACACGATATGTGATAAATAGATGGAAAGAGTAACTTTTCCAAATTAAGAGAAAGCCCTGAGAAAGCGGTTTTACACTTTTGCGAAACATGTGTTGGCTGTTGTCTTAAATGTCATGAACTTGTACAATGAGATGTTAAAAAAACTATGGTCGCAACTTCAGTGTGGATAAATAGTTGTCGAACTGAACTAAAACTAAAAAGAAAAATGAATTTCATAGTATGAATTTGACATTTTTGAACAATTTCATTACCATTATTCTGATTACCATGCGTTATAAAGTATACATCTTATTTTCTGTTTGCATTTTAATAAATACACTGGGGGTGGCATCTAGTGTCTCACTGAGGAGCACCAGTTACAACAAGACCACTATCTCCCTAAACTGCAAGTTTAGCTCAGATATAGGATGTTCTGACTGCACTACTTTGGCTATTAAACACATTTCCTATGAGATGCCCCTGGCTTCTTCACATTCACTCCTGTTCAAGTACTTTCAGCCAGATTCAATAATCTTCATCTAGCTGTTTATCATGCTTTTTTAAAAACGTGTTCTTTCCCAGAAAGAAGGGCATTCTCCCAGTTACCTTTCTTTCCCTTCCTACTCTTTTTCCTAATCCTGCCTTCTACGCTTTTTACTCAATGTCAAATTTTCCATTCTTAAACCTTTTTTGCCATTTGATTTTCCTCTCTTTTTCCTCTGCTCTCTTATCCTTTCAGTTCTTATCTGCCTTGTCTCTCCTTTTTTCTAACCCATGTTCTAAATATAATCTCCCCTCTCATTCCATTGTGTTCCGTTCTTTTCCCTACCATCTCTCCATGATCACCTAAAATTCTTTACTTAATTCCTATCCTGGTTAATGCTCTCATTCCTCCCTCCTTTACCCTTGTTCCTCCTTCCTTTCACCCCATTACTTGATTCCATTCCTTCTCTCACTTATTCCTCTTGTCTCCTCTTCCTTCGACTCTCTTTCCCAATTCCCATCCTCAATGACCCACTGTTGTAGGGTAGACTGCGGCACGACTGAATTCAGGCAGAACGTACAAATGTTCACGGTCGTCAGCGCAAACTTAGCCATCACCCCTCCGAGGCCTAGGCCCTTGCCCCTTAGGCCTCTTTTGCTTTCCCAGGTTCAGTAATTCAGGAGGACAGGTCATAAAATGAGGAGTGCCACATCCGTGTGAAACTTGTTTCTAGTAAAGGGAATATCTACATGCTAATTCCAATAGTGTTGTTTAATTAGATGGAGGCAAATTGGAGGCGTTGATTAAAAACTTTGCTTTGCTGGGCCTGACAAAGGTGTCCACTCTCTCACAGTGGAAGAACGAATCATGTTTTTGCATTTTATCAGTCCGCTTTAATTCATCTATTTTGGAGATTTTTTTAAATGGTGATTTAGGTTTCCCAGAACTGTCTAACACAAAGTCCACAGACGTTTAACCACAGTGCACTGTAATTTCACAGGCTCGTCTCCCCTCCACCAACGCAATTTTTCTGTTGATGCAGGCGGAATCAAGAAGGAACACCCGCACATTAAAATACCGATCACCTGTTCGCCGATTAGTATGTAAATCAAAATCATGTGCAAATGAGCGTCATTAGAGCAAGGTCAAGAGGAACAGCAATTTTCAATGTTAGCGATGTCAAGTGCAAGTGCTGCTGGAAGACGGGAATAATTCTATGTAATGGCGAGGCGGTGCTGCCAACATAACCCTAACTCTCCTTCTGCCGAAGCTCCAATCTCTCACGTCACAATGCCCCTGCACAATGCACCCTTACTTCGACAGGAAGACAGAGCCAGCGCACGGTGTTTCAATATGAGCAGCCATGATAATTCAACTTCTGGCCCGCCCCGGTCGCGACAGACAGTGCCACCGTGGCACCCACTGTCTGTTGCGACTCGCAACAGACAGTGCCACGGAACTTGCGACCGGGCCATAAAGAATTAAAAGCAAAAGGGGCCTAAGGGGCAAGGGCCTAGACCCCGGCAACCACCGATGAATCAGGCCAGGAGCAGGAGGATTATTGCATGCAATTTAAACGACTGGACGGCGTCCGGTCCAGTCGTAAATAGACTCGCCTGCGGGCGGCAGACAGGTGGAATAAAATTATGGGGTGCCTCTCTTTCACAGTCCCTAGCCTCTGAGATGCCTGCCTCGCCTCAGAGTCACGCGCACTTTTTATTGCACAAGCCAAATGCGCATGAGCATCACCAGGCAGCAGACCCCAACCTAAGGCTGAACTAACTAAAACCACGGCGCGCAGACGCAGAGGTGGTGACATCTGCGCGCTGCGCGCGTCTACGTCATCATGATCAATGATCACATGGTCAGGTGTTTTTTTTTTATAAATTATGAGTCTGGTATAGTAGGCTGCCTGCTGCTGCTTAAATGAAATTGAAATCGGCTGGCGGGTCACTGCTCACGTCACGGACACGGTCACACGGACTGAGCACCAGCATTTTATGCAGCCTGGAGGGAATCGTTGTGCTCAGGCGGCCTGGTTGTGCTTAATGCAATTTTATGTTTGACTTTACCTTGCACGGTCGGTCCGACACAGCCAAATCGGCCCCCAGCAACAGAACCGGCCCCCTGTCATAAAACCGGCCCCCACCCCATCCAGTCTACCGGAGGATTGCCCGGTGCCCGGAATTGCCAGTCCGGCCCTGATGGGATGAGCTGCCTCTAGGCAATTTGGTTTACGAAATTCATTGAGAATTTTATAGAATTCTTTATTTGCACATTTAGCATTTTGAATTCTGTCTGAATAGTATTTTTTGTTCGCTTTTTTGATAGCTGACTTGTACAATCTGTTAATTTTCTGTAAGCAAAGTTTGTCTAGGTTGGCGTTTGTTTTGAGCCAGGCACGTTGCAGCTTTCTAATTTGCTGTTTTATCTCTGTATTTCTCCAAGGTGCTTGTTTTCTTTTATTCGGTTGTGTATTTTTTAGTGGTATCAGGATATCAAAAGTTTCCTGTAGCCAGTCATATCGTTTTGAACAGAATTTATTGTTTCTAGATCTCTACTGGATGTTAGTTGTGTTTGTAAGTGTTCCAAATTGAGTTTGTTCCATGGCCGATAAATGGATGCACGTAAAGTGGTTTTAGGAGCGTCCCTTAGTGTTGTTTTATGTTGGAAGACAAATGGTAGTCTGACCATTTGACTGGAGTCATTGTTTGAAAGATAACTAGTTCTGTATTAGCAAAAATGACATCTAGGATGTGTCCTGCGATGTGTGTGGGTTCATGGGCAATCTGATGCAGGTTCAGTGCTTCTAGGCCAGCGATGATTGTTTTCGGATGGGGCATATTTGGTTTGTCAAACCAAATGTTGAGGTCACCCAGAACGTATAGGTTGGAGTGTAGTGTTATCAGGTTTGAAACCGTGTCTAGAAGTGCGTCTGGGAAAGTTGCCTTGCCAGGTGGAGGTCTGTAAAGGAGCAGGAAGTTAGAGGAGGAAGACGGTGTAGGATTGCATCTGGTGAAAAGGGCCTCACAATCTTTTATGGAGACATCGTCCACTTTAGTGATATGTAATGTTTGCCTGAACACAACAGCTAGGCCACCTCCTTTTTTGCCTATCCCATTTTGGGTGATAGTTTGATAGCCTAGAGGAACGGCTTCATGGAGGACTGGAGCCATATCATCTCCCAACCATGATTCAGTAATGAATAGTATGTCTGGTTTTGCGTCCGTGAGAAGGTCGTGGATGTGACGTTTGTTCTTAGAGAGCGATCGAGCATTTATTAGTAGACAGTTTAGAGAATGTACTTTGGAGATAGTGTGACTTTGTTTTGTAGAGGATTGAGCAGTATTTTGTGGGCTTGCAGCTGGTGTGTCCTTAGTGTTGGTATTAGCTGTATGAGGATAGCAATCGTGTGGCTGTTCTGTATCGTGTTCCTCGTCCAGCAGGTGAAGAAGGCATTTTGATGGGTCTGCGTGTGTAGGTGGTGGAGACAGTGTTTGAGAGTGAGTTGGTGTGCTGTGTTGTTTTTGTAGTCTCCTTGTGTTTGCTTTGTTCGCCCTAAGTTGACAGGGTATGCCCAGACGTGGGTCCCTTGTTCACTTTGCTACTGGATTCAAGCTAGCCTGGCTGATGAGGGTTGTTACCCCGAAACCGGTCCCAGGATGCTTGTTTCCGGTCCAGGTAAGATCTGGCTTGGCAGTTCGGGCTGGACTGTTCCCATGAGGCACAGGGTCAAGACTGATTTGCATATAGCTGGGTCTGACCTGAGGTGGCGAAGTGAGCTAAAGAACGATGATGGATTCAACCCAGATCTGTGACTAGGGGTGAGTGTCTGAAAAGGTTCAGTGCTCCGTCCATCATCTCCTTGTGTTTGCTTTGTTCGCCCTAAGTTGGCAGGATATGCCCAGACGTGGGTCCATTGCTCACTTTGCCACTGGATTCAAGCTAGCCTGGCTGATGATGGGTGTTACCCCGAAACCGGTCCCAGGATGCTCGTTTCCAATCCAGGGAGGATCTGGCTTGGCAGTTCGGGCTGGACTGTTCCCATGAGGCACAGGGTCAAGACTGATTTGCATATAGCTGGGTCTGAACTGAAGTGGCGAAGTGAGCTAAAGAACGATGATGGATTCAACCCAGATCTGTGACTGGGGGGGGGGGGGTCTGAAAAGTTTCAGTGCGCAGTCCATCATCTCCTTGTGTTAGCTTTGTTTTTGTAGTGTAACCTTGTTGTGCAGTAGACATGTGCTGGGAACTTCCTGCTGTCAGCTCGTGCTGCTGAGATGGTTCCACTCTAGAGTGTTGGGGTTCATGAGCGGCAGTTGCTGCCGGGACCTGGAGGTTGTCGGTAGGAATAAACTACCCTCTTACCTTCGAGTTGCCGTGTCCTCGTCTTCCTTTCAGTGGCGACGAGCAGGAACCGGCACCTTCAGATCCGTGTTTTGGGCGCCCCTGCGGACCCCTGAAGTCGTGCCACGCTGCCTTGGTCCTATTTCTAAACCTTGGGATTGGTCCGCCCGGGTTTCGTGCTGCTTCCGCTGGCCCATCCGTCCGTTCCTGAATGTTGGCGTTTCTGTGCCAGGTTGGTGAAGGTGAAGAATCGGGGGCTAATTTGGGACATTTCTGTGTGCGCTCGAGCCTGCATTGGTTGCGCACCGTCCCGTTGCATAGCGACCCCGAGCTGTGCGCGCACCACTAGAGCGTCTCAGATGTCTGACGCGTCACGTCGGTGATGTCAAGCGTATCGACGTCCAGCGGCCATCTTCAAGTCAGGCCGTTCGTCTTCATCTGCTTGCTGTTCATCATTGTGGATTCTGCCAGTGAGTGCATACTTCGAGTAATTACCATTTCCACATCTACATTTCACGGCAGCGCATCCGGTGATGCGCACACCTTCACGGTACTGTGAATTTGTAGTTATAGTGAGTTTTGCTTTACATCAACACCATACCTGCATTTTAAAGCGGACCTGCACTTCTGGATAACTTCCTGCACAGCGCATCCGGTGATGCGCACACCTTTATCTGGTACTGTGTATATTTTATTGTTAAAGTACGAAGGAACTGTCTTGGGCATCTGGTGATGTGCACACCTGCACAATCTTGGCAATGAATGTTAGCTAGGTCAGCATACTGTGTCAATAGATTTGTGGTGACATTTCGCTCAAATTCGTTTGTGCATTCCTTTCTGGTGCATTTTATTCAGGACATTTTTTTTTCTCTGTTGTACTCAGTAAGTTCACTTCTTTTATTGTTTTACCTTGAGTATTGAATTGGTTGAGGCAGCAACTCACCCACGTTCGGCCATGGATCACATATCTGCCCCTCCACCGTTATTACAATCTGCTGGTTCACCTCCTGTTCAATGGGAGCAGTGGAAGGACACTTTCGAAGCATATCTTGAAGCCATTGATGGAGAAACTTTCACCTCCAAGAAGAAAAAGTCGCTTCTAGTTTACAATTTAGGTGCAGAGGGTAGAAATATTTTTAAAACTTTACGTCTTGAAACAGTCAGTACGCTGGTAAGTGGCGACAGTGGTGATTCAATCATTGTCGATGATTACGCAACTGTTATTAAAACTCTCGACAAAAGGTTCAGTCCCAAGAAGAACATAGTCCTTGAACGTCATAAATTCTTACAACACGCTCAAATTCCGGGTGAGTCGATCGATGATTTTGTGGCTGCTCTTAGGATGTTAGCAGTCAATTGCAACCATAGGGAATTTAGACACAAGATCATACGTGACCAGCTGATCGAGAAAACATCCAACAAGAAAATTCAGGAGAAACTTTTGTCTTCCGACGATCCTGATTTAGAAACTGCGCTCACACTAGCTAGGAGTGTTGAGCATTCTTTTTTTGTATGAAAGAAATGAGCAATAGTGTTTCCTCCAATGAGATTAAGGTTCTTAATACTAAACCTGTCTCCAGACCAAAAAGCTTGTTACCTAATCCATCGACCACTTTTCTTTCCAGAGACAAACCTGAACAAAGCACCAGTACTCCTGTTTCTAGGGGTAAACATAATGAGACTATGTGTTTTCGTTGTGGGAGCAAATTACATTTAGGCAATGCCAGGTTTTGTTTTGCTCTTAACCAAACATGTTACAAATGTGGGAAAAAGGGTCATTACTCTAGAATGTGCAAAGCTGTCATTACCAAGTAGGACCAGACTCGTGTTGTAAAGGCCATTGAAGAAAATGCAGTTGATTCTGACGAGGAAGGTTATGAGTTACTGATGTTATCATCTTCTTCACCAACATCTGAAGGTGTAGTTGAGTTATCCTCGTTAAGGGGATCGCAGAAAAGGAAATCTCCTTCTTGTGAGATTCTTGTTAACGGCACCTCTCTTGGGTTTCTTGCTGATTCTGGTTCACCGTTTACCCTCATTAATGCAAATGATTTTGGTAAATTGGCTGATGTCCATTTGGAACAGTCGAATATCAAAATTTTCGCGTATGGGGGCAAGAGAGTTGATGTCATGGGAAGATTCTCAGCGAATTTAGTTTTTGACACCGACCAAGCTAGTGGAACTGTATTTGTGGTTAAAGAGGGTACAAACTTGCTGGGGTGGGATGAGCAAGGTGCTCTTAACATCATCTTAGACCCCAATCATCCCGATATGGTTGTGTCCCGTAGTTCGTTATGTCACCACAAGCCTGATGTCCTGACTACGGGTGGTGTTTCTCAGGTTTCCAATAACAGGTGGGCACACATTTTTCCAGAGGTTTTCCAAGCTAATCTAGGAAAACTCAAAGGATTTCAGCATCGCTTCATTTTAAAAGACGGTGCAAAAGCAGTGGCCCACAAAGTTCGTAAGGTACCCTTGAGTTTACGCAACAAACTTAAATGCGAGTTGGAACGACTATGTAGTGCAGGGGTCATTGAACCTATCGAAGGTTCAGAGTGGTTGGCTCCCATTGTTTTAGCACGTAAGGCTGACAAGTCTCTTCGCATGTGTGTTGACTTGAGAGACCTCTATGCCAACATCTGGATTGATCGTCAACCACTACCCAACATAAATGAGATGTTGTCCACTCTGAAAGGTGCCAAATGAACACCCACCAAACACACCGACCTCCTGCTCTCTTCAGCGTACCATCAGATTGAGCTGTGTAATGAATCGAGACATCTTACATCCTTTGTCACTCCCGAGGGTGCCTATCGCTATATTCGCATGCCTTTTGGCCTTGCGTCAGCTTCAGCTGTTTTTCAAAGACTAATGACCAAGTTGTTTAAGGATACAAGTGGTGTAGCATTCTTCCAAGACGATATCCTTATCTATGGGAAATCTGAATCTGAACATGATGAGAGGGTTAGACAAGTGTTAACTATAATTGGATCTAGTGGGTTAACATTACGGGCAGACAAGTGCAAATTTCTTCAGAAAGGTGTTGATTACCTTGGTCATCATATTTCGGTTAAAGGCGTTGAACCCAAGCTAAAAATAATTGAAGCTGTCCAGAATGCACCCATACCTACGAATAAAGACCAACTTCGTTCCTTTTTAGGTTTGGTGGAATATTATGCCAAGTTCGTCAGCAATTTTTCCACAAAAACTGCTGCCATGCGCAATTTACTTAAGAAAAATGTTAAATTTGTATGGGATGTTGATTGTAACAAAAATTTTGAATCCATCAAACAAGAAATTGTGCATGCTCGTCCCCTCAAACTCTTCGACATAAATGACTTGTGCATTGTATCTACTGATGCCAGTAATGTGGGGTTAGGTGCAGTATTTCTTCAAAGGAGGAGTGATGGTTGAGAAGAAACCATAGGCTTTGCCTCTAGGACTCTGAGAGGCGCTGAGAGCACTTACTCGACTATCGAAAAAGAGGCTTTGGGATTGTGGTGGGGTGTTCAGCATTTCAGGAATTTCCTATGGGGAAATGTGTTTGTTCTTAGAACCGACCATAAGCCTTTGGTCGATTTGTTTACTACTAAAGGTGGTGGGAGAGCCACACCGCGCATTTCAAAATGGCAATACAGGTTGCAAGAATTTCAGTATCGTCTTGAGTATGTGGCAGGGGCCAAGAATCTTGTGGCTGATTGCTTATCTACATTACAAAAAGGGTAAACCCACCGATACTGGGATCTGGGTAGTAGACGGTACAATAGGAAATGATCCCAATATACAATACTTCAACATTAAAACAGTTTAAACAAATGTTGCCAACAATCATATAAACCACAAAATACACGAGTGAAAAGGAACAGTGTTATTTAATCACACTGTCACCTTACTTTGTATATACATCATAACATATACTCACATTGATAAGCAAGTGCCCAAGGAAAGGGAGAAGTGAAGGGTGAATAAAGTGAAAATAATGTGATAAAAAGGGATAGGGTTAATGTGTCAAAAACATATTCATTATTGAACATTACAAAACAATTGTTCCTTATTTTCGCTCAAAATCGCCAAAATTCTACATCAATTCTTTCGCCATGCATATAGAACAAAAAACACAGTAACACAATCTCTGTTGTTTAATATGCTAGCTCTAAACAAGTAGTGTCGACGTTTCGACCCGGAGATCTGTAGGTTCATTAGCACCTTACGATGGGGTCTTCCTCAGGACAGGAAGAGGGAAGTAGGCACCTACGAATAAGTATGATAATGGCATTAACCTCATAGGAAGTGACAGAAGACATTATAAATTCAATATGGGCCAAAAATCCCTATATTTACCATGGAAAGCCTTATTAAACAGGCCGGTCTTGATAACAAGTTGGGCATGAAGCTCCAATGTCACGAGAGCAGAATAAATACACCTGCAAAAGTAAGGTGTAGTTTAACAACGGCCCGCCCAAATAATGTAAGCATCGGGCCCGTGTTTAAATCAGAAGTAAAACCCTCATACAAAATAAACAGCGTAGAATTGAACTTACGCTCAATTCTGTTAAACTACACCTTCCTATGAGGTTAATGCCATTATCATACTTATTCGTAGGTGCCTACTTCCCTCTTCCTGTCCTGAGGAAGACCCCATCGTAAGGTGCTAATGAACCTACAGATCTCCGGGGTTGAAACGTCGACACTACTTGTTTAGAGCTAGCATATTAAACAACAGAGATTGTGTTACTGTGTTTTTTGTTCTATATGCATGGCGAAAGAATTGATGTAGAATTTTGGCGATTTTGAGCGAAAATAAGGAACAATTGTTTTGTAATGTTCAATAATGAATATGTTTTTGACACATTAACCCTATCCCTTTTTATCACATTATTTTCACTTTATTCACCCTTCACTTCTCCCTTTCCTTGGGCACTTGCTTATCAATGTGAGTATATGTTATGATGTATATACAAAGTAAGGTGACAGTGTGATTAAATAACACTGTTCCTTTTCACTCGTGTATTTTGTGGTTTATATGATTGTTGGCAACATTTGTTTAAACTGTTTTAATGTTGAAGTATTGTATATTGGGATCATTTCCTATTGTACTGATTGCTTATCTAGACTACCTCTTTCAGGTAATGGTGTTGAGGCTGAGGATTGTGATGATTTAGAAATGGTGTGTGCGGTGTGTTCGCTGGAGGATACTACTAGTGGGGCTTTGTTGGAGCGAGAATGGTTGGAATGCGTGTCAGAAGATATGGATATGGTCAGGGTCATTGATCTCATAGCCAGTGTGTGGCCCAGTGACAAGGATTGTCCCTCTGAGCTAGCTCCTTATAAGAAGATTAAGGACGAATTGTCTGTGGTCAATGGCGCATTAAGACGTTGTGGATTGTTGGTTGTTCCCATGTCTTTACGCAGGAGGATTTTAATTTTGGCTCATGAGGGTCATCCTGGTATACGGGCGATGAAGCGTAGGATAAAGCGGGATTTTTGGTGGCCTGCTCTGGACAAGGATGTAGAACATTTTGTTAGAGATTGTTGCACGTGTGTTACGAGTGATAAATCCCAAGTGACACATCCTTCACCTGTTGAACCCATTGTTGTGAAGAATACTCCGTGGACCAAATTGGCTTTCGACATTGCGTGTCCTTTTGGGCTCATTGGGAGTTCTCCTAAATACGCTCTTGTTTTGATTGATTATATGTCAAAGTGGCCTGAGGTAAGGTTTGTCGAGAATGTCAACTCTTCGTCAGTCATCAAGTTTTTGCAGGATGTTTTCCTCAGAGAAGGTTTTCCTGAAGAATTAGTATCTGACAATGGGACCCAGCTGGTTTTGGGTGAGATGCAGGTGTTTCTTAAGGAAATTGGTGTCAAACACACTCTCACTTCTCTATATCACCCCCGTAGTAATGGCCTTGTTGAGCGTTTCATCGCGTTGTCAAGGAACATTTGCAGTTGGCATTAATAAATGGATTACAGTGGCGGCAAGCGGTGAGTGACATGTTGTGGGCTGTAAGAACTACCCCCCATGTCAGTACTGGCATTGCTCCGTTTACTTTGTTGAGAGGGAGAATAGCTGGTTCCAAGTTAAACAAGGAATGGATGCCTAGGAGGGAGGTGGATCTTGAAAAACTATCGAAAGTAACTGATGTCAGAGTGGCTGTTCAGGCTAAGTATAGTACCAGGTCTGAGGTTAATCATTCATTGTCTGTCAAGACAGGGGATTGGGTGAGAGTCAAAACCAGGTCTCCTTCGCAAGGGGAGTCTCGTTTTTCAGCTCCCAAAAGAGTGTCTGTGGTGAAGGATCGTGTAGTGGTGTTGGAGAACGGAAAAGTGTGGAACAAGTGTGCTATTTCCAAGGTGCCTGAGTCAATGCTCAGCTATGTCAACAGGAGGTTTGGTATTCAGCATCCTTCTACAGATACGGCCTCTGATGTTCAAGGCAAGGAAACTGTTCTTCAGGACCAGGTCGTTCCTAGGGGTGCATCAACGAGATTGAAATCTGTTCCTGTAAGGTTTCATAATTGTTATGCCTTCAAATGTTCATGGTAAAGAAACTGTTCATCGCAACTATGTCAATTCTAGAAGCGCACCTACCAGATTTAAATCTATTCCTAAAAGGTTCATTGATTATGAAATGCATTAATGTGTCCTCTGTTCATCTATTGTTAGCCTTTATTTCTGCACTTGTTTTTCCTTATTTTGTTTTCTTTATACTCCTTGTGTAATTTGTGAAGGAAGGGGGGTGTGTTGGGAACTTCCTGCTGTCAGCTCGTGCTGCTGAGATGGTTCCACTCTAGAGTGTTGGGTTCATGAGCGGCAGTTGCTGCCAGGACCTGGAGGTTGTCGGTGGGAATAAACTACCCTCTTACCTTCGAGTTGCCGTGTCCTCGTCTTCCTTTCAACATGGAGAAGCAAAGTTGAGGTGTCGCACGTTGCTTATTTTTGTTTGTGTGTGTTTAGGGCGGAAGGTATATGAGCTAGGGGTGGCGGTGCAGCATGTGGGTCATGTGGTAAGGTTCTAAATTGCCCAATGGAGGAGAGGCGGTTAAAAGAGTTGTTGTGATGCTCTATGTGTGTTAGTTGTGGTGGAAGAGAGAAAGCTTGGTATTGTAGTTTGTTCATTTGTGTAATTTGAAAGGTGGGTGTATGTTTGTAGTGTGTGATGGTAAGTATTATGGAGTGTTGCGATGGAGAGATTTTGTTGCGCTGGTGTGCGTGATATGTTTTGTTTTTGAGGAGTAGTGAAAGGGGATGCTGATGTATTTGTTTTATGAGATGTATTTGTTAGTATAGTAATGTTTGTGAGTGAAAGTTGTAAGGTAAACGGGGTGGTGATGTGTTTGTGAGTAGAGTGTATGTTGTTGTGGAAGAGGGGATGAAGTACAGTTGTGAGTGTTTGTCCGAGGCTAGTTTGCTGCAAGAGGTAGTATGTGGGGTATAGATGTGTGGTTGTCTTCTTGTGTTAGAAAGAAGAGGAGGGTGTTGGTTGGAGAAAAGATGGAAGGCTGAGTATAGGTTTGTTAGTGACAAAAAGGGGTCTGTTAGGAGTAATTAGAGCAGGGAGTGTGTGTCTGATTGGGATATAGTTCAGTGTGGTGTGGAATTGGGTTGTCAGTCTTGAGTGGATTGGCTAGTGGTGTTAGGATAGAGTTGTGTACTGTTTGTAGGTGATGGTGCAAATGTGTGGTAGCTGGGATAGAAGGGTGTATAGGTGTGGTTTGTATGGTTTTGTAGTGGGCGCGGAGACATTGAATTGTGCATACGGTTAGTTTGTAGTAAATCAGTGGAGTATATTTGGTGTGAGTGTGTTACTCTGTTTGGGGATGGGGATAGGGTAATAATAATAAAAAAAAATACTTTATTGCATTAATCATTTGATTACAATAAATAGAAAATAAGCAGGCATAAAAATAGAATAAAAACAATCACATATTAACCATGTGAAGTATCCTAAAAAGAAGATATACATAGGTCGTAATACCTATCTTTGCATCTATATACAGAGCCGATAAAAATCATCTAGTTGAGTAATGTTTTATAAGCATGTTCTAAAAACTGTAGGGTAGGATGAGTGCTGGTTTATGTGAATGGCAGATTTGCCTTTTATACCTAGTTTTGATGTTTTCGCCGACATCAATGATTGACATGATTGGCATATCAGGTATAGACATCTCATCTAGCGCAGGTAAACACTGTCAGTAAAGGTTATGGGAAGAATGATAGCCTTTCCACTATTCTCTGTGCTATCCATATGAAACAACACATGGTGAATGTCCCAATCAGACTGGGTGAGGCACAGTTGATATCTGCTACCTGTTAGATCACACTTTTCACATATCTAGTGGTTGCTTCCGTACTAAGCACATCTCTTTTAGGGCTGTATTCAAATCAGAATTGTTAGTTTCATATACATGTGATGCACACTTTTGGAGAATTTCAACAGCGTTCTTTTCCCAAAATTAGAGCATTGTGGAACTGTGTGCGACATGTCTTCTAACTGCTAATCTTACTCATTGTCTGCCAACCATGGTATCACTTTCACATCTGAAGAGTCTGCCTAAAATTGTAAGGCTCTTTACCAACTGCAGGGCCACCTACCAACTTGGGTTACCAAGTCTGCCAGCTTTAGAACAGATTATTTCTTTTCATGATTTGAGATGTCCTCAACATATTGGCATTTCCCAGCTAAAAATTACACGCTTTTTGGAATGCAGAGATCCTCCTCGTACTCACGGCTACTTTTTGTGCACAAGATATTTGTACTTGCAAAATCTACCAAGTTAACTCCTTGAAAACTTTGAAATCTATGCATTGGCTACATCACTCAAGCCAGCATATAACCTTTTATTTTTTGAGGCCTACAACACTACTGATGTGTTGCTGCTTTTTTAAAGAACATTTTGTGTTTTGAAAATCACCCTCTGAAATGTAAATGATAAAGCTGGAACTCTTGAAGCAGTTCTTAAAAAAAAAAAAAAAAAAAAAAAAAAAACAGGGTGTCAACACACTCCCATACCCTATCTGCTTCTGTGCATTTGGTTCATAAGACTATGCGCTCCACCCAGATTACAACTTCAACTGCTTGTTTTTTAGACTATATTACAGAATGTTACCTTTTGCAGTTTACCTCAGATGATTCCCCTCGGTGATTCTTGGGTAGAGGCTTTTCCCTTTGATTGTCCTTCAATTCCTAAGACACAAAAGTGCAACGTTCTTCTGATCACCCTACCTAGCAATGGCAAAAGTAGTTTTTGTTCCTGTATAATGGCCTGCTGTACTTTGTCTGCTCACACCCCTTGATGAGGCACAGGGCAGGTCCTCACAATTTAGCTTGATTCAGTGCCCCCTGAATTTGTGAAACTAGGTTTAGAAATCCTAGAAGAGTAGGAAATTGTGATCACTGCTGTAACAAGAGTTTTACTAAAAAGAAATACTTGGAGGACTGCAGTAAAGTTATTAAAAGACTGTACCTGGCTTAAAACATTCCTTCACTTGGAGTAGACCTGGCAAAGGTCTTCAGCTGTAGAAGGCAATCCAACGTATTTACTTTATTTTTGGAGTAGTTCTTCAGTAGGTTTTCTCCTCAAATCAGGCCATACATGGGAATTAAACATAACGCCCATATTAACAGCTCCCCTATTCAAACTTAGGCTAACAACAATCTGAAGTTTATATCCTAGATTTATTAGTCATACCGGGGATAACCCTGCCAGGAGAATCTTATCTTCTAATAAAATCAGTAACATGTACATCAAAATATTATTAGCATTTATAATGATAATGTTGTACTTGCAAAAGTTTAATCTTTCATGTCAAAGTTTTCTTCACAATTTAATCTGAATCTGTTTGTTTCCATGCTGCCTTTTTTCAAAAGCTTGCTTACTATGTGCGTAGTAATGAAGTGCTGTTGCATGGTGAAAACTGTATACCTTGAAGTGCCACAGCTTATATTTATTTATTTATACCTTTATATACCGTGAACCAGACCTAGCACGTATCGGAGCACCTCACATAGCAGCTAAGAAAAACCAGATAGGCAACATACATACAATGAACTATCCTTATCAAGAGGTTTGTAAAGTATTGGGCGCGGTGTCAAGAGTACAGGAGAGAGCTTGCACAAAGGGAAAGTCTTGAGTCTTGACTCTGGTTTGGTTAGGAGTGGAGTAAAGTACTTAGTTGGTAATTGTCATCCGTAGACATAGTAGTGCATGTTATTCAAGAGGAAGGATCGGAGGTGATGTGCAGTATGAGCAGGTTTTCACTTTTGAAGTGTGTGGTGTCTTAGGAAGAGGAGTTATTTTGTAAAGTAATTCTTTGAAAAAGGGGTTGGGTATGAGGGACGCAGAATGCGCTTTCAAACCTTTGGGGTGCTCCCTGAGAAGGAGTAGTTAATTTTTTTTAAATAAGGACTTTCAAGGCCTAGTGAGTTGGCGCTTCATCTGGATCAACCAGATTTGACTACTGTCTGGGACAGGTAACCTGCTAAATTTTCATGAAGGGTTGTGTGAACAGGACATGCCTACTTGAGGAAGCATCTCGCTTCAATGAAGAGCCATTTTAATGTGATCAGTGTGGTTGTGGTGTGCTCAGATCTTCTTTAGGCTGATGACAATCTTGCTGCAGGATTGTGTGTCGCCCTTAGAAAGGGTTCGGGCATTTGGAATCCCCGTTAGCTGGGTGTTTCTATAGTCTATTTTGGGTAGCACTAGTGTTTGCACTGTCGTTTTGCACTCTTTGGGATAATGGGATTTATTTTCAATAGATTGCTCATTTGGTTTTGTATTCCTTTTACTGTAGGACTGATAGGGCACATAAAGGTTCAGGGTCTTGTCTTGGGTGAAGTCTGGTGATCTTGCTGTAGTACGATAGTAGGTTTACAGTCCAGTAGGTTCTCATCAGCCAAGTAGGTGAGTTGCAGTGTTTTAGAAAAAATGACAGGAATTCAGTTTTTTGTGCATTTAATTTCAGTAGTGCGAAGTCATCCATGACAAAAGTCATCTTAGAATTAGGTTGTGTCTTCCAGGGATGAAATTTTCATGTAAAGTTGCATGTCAGCCTCCTATAGGGAAAGAAGATGTTGGTTTCCTTCAGAAATGCAATGAGGGGTCCCAAGTAGAGGGTAACCAGCGTTCGAGATAGGATGAGTCCTTGGGGAACTCCTTCTTGTAGAGATGCTGGAACCGGAAAGGACTCTGGCAGTTTTATTTGGTGTACGATTTTTCCAGCGATGATTCAAACCATTTCAGAACTGTACCACTTAATCCCATCCTTTCTTTTAGTGTTTGAAGTAGGGTTGCATGGTTGATAGTGGTGAATGCCGCTAATAAGTCAAGTAGAACAAGGACACCTAATCCACCATTGTCTACAATATGTAGAATGTTGTCTAGTATTTGAAGCATCGCAATCTCTGTGCTACAGCCACATCTAAAACCCAAATGATGATCATCTAGTAGATTGTTTTCTTCCAGGATTTTCTTCATTTTTTGTTGAGACACAGCTTTCTACAACTCTAGCTATGAAGGGGAAGGCTTGACATAAGGCAGAAGTTACTGAGATCTTCAGGATCTCTGTGTTATTTTTTGCATAGGGGAGTTACCTGGCCAAATTTAAGGTATTTGGGTTCTGAGCATTGTGACAGTGAGGAGTTGATTTGTTTTGTTAGGCAAGGTGTGATGTAAATTTGGGTTGGTCAGAACACACTTGAGGAAATTTGTAACATTTCTCACAGTTTTTAGGTCGAGCCTGGGCAGCGCATGCGCCTCTCTGCAAGGCATGCTGTATTGAGGTAGGGACTTGAAGCTTCGCCCACTCTCTGCCCACATTTTTCATTGGCTTGTGTCATTGTCCATTGGTGAAAAGGCTTAGTAATCCCTCCTTAGTACAGCCTTGTCTCATTTTGTAACACCCCCTGTTCCGTGTGTTGTTGCTCGGTAGGCTTTAATTACAGCCTCCTAGCACTATTTTCTGAAATAGCTTTGTCCTGGCTGCTGTTGCAGACAGGACACGGTCTCTCCTAATGTTTTTTTATTTTTATAGCACGCATTTGTAATGCAATAGGTCTTGCATTTGCAAGAGTTTAAGCTATTGGCATTGTAAATGACAATGCCTTTTATTTATCTGTTTTAAAAACAACACATAAATAAAAGGCATTGTCATTTACAATTCCAATAGCTCAAACTCTAATTAATGCGAGACATATTGCATTGCAAATGCTTTATGTTGCTTTGGATTGCCGTCTTTGAATTCAGTAGTTTTTTTGACAATTGTGATGAGTCTTTTGACCAATTTATTGTATTGATTTAGTTTCATTGTGAAGACTGATGCTTTGAGTTGGAAAAGCTGGCTTTTGTGTACTTTGAGTTAGTGTTTTCTAAGTTTGGTTTTTTGGGATTATCATGCTATTGGTGCTCAGGGTTTGTCCGGTTTCTCCTTTCTTCATTTACCTTCCGGTGAACAGTTTATTTGATTTGCAGTATTTTAGTGTTTTTAGTATGGGGCAGCAAGCTCACCTTCTGCATCTGTCAGAGCTTCAATTAAAGGGTTTATCTATGCGATGGCATCTGTATCAGCCGAGATATTACTTAGTTTGATGGAGATTGTTTCTAAAGTAGATCTATTTGTCTCATCAGTCCACTGGAATAGATGATTCAGATGCTACTAAGTCCTTTTTGGCAATAATGAGGTCCAGGATGGCACAGTTTTCATGAGTTAGGCTAGAACAGGATTGATTCAGATTTGCAATCACAAACAGTGCAGTTGTGATGCAATTGCATTACAGGAGTCTCCCCAATGCACCTTAATTAAAGTTGCCTAGGAAGATGCTGTTTGCAGACAGGTTGTTTTTTTTAGCTATGAATTCTGGCAGTTGCTCAATGAATGTGAGCTTGTCTCCTGGTAGATGATATATGATGTAGAAGATATTGTGTGGCATTATTGAAGCTCTTAATTCAAAAGACAGACATTGATAGGTTGCTTAGTAGACATGATTTTGCATTTGATGGAGGATTTGTGGATGACTGCAGCACCACCTCCAGTCTTTTCTGACTTGTCTATAGTTAAAGATCTCATAGTCCGGAGGGATAGGGAGGTCCAGGTAAGGTTGGGATGAGCTTGTTATCCAAGTTTGTCAGGAATAGTAGGTCTAGTTTTTTTGTTATGCAATTTCTATGACTGAAGTAGTTATTTGAACCTACATTCACATTACGCGATGGAGGTGTCCCTTGATTAAATAATACCATCACCATTGTTGTAGATGGAAGTATTCGCCTCACTGTTGAAATTGGAAGAGGAGGGGAAAATGATTGTCTGAATCCATGGTGTATTTCCTTAGATTCTGTGACCCTAAGCTCTCTCCTGAAGGTTTCTGTCCATAACGAGGTGTTCTCCATGAAGAAGGAGGTAGTCTGTCTTTAGTGTTCCTTTTCGTCCACAGTCGTATTGGTCTCCAATGAGTGTTTCAGGGAACTTAAGACTTTGTGTTTCAAATTCTTAGCTGCTGTTTTGGATAGATTAAGGGGAAAAGAGATTTTGTGGGAGCTGTGTGCTGATTTGAGTAAGCAGTCGTCTAGCGGGAGCTGTCTATTTGGTTCCATCGTTGGGCCTGAGCTGCACTGTGGGAAGGAGCCAGGTGAGGAGCTGGACAAAGGACAAGTTGATGAATCCCATTTTTCCTTTCTTCCACCATAGTTTTTATCCGTGGTTACAATTTGGCAGTTGAATTCACTCTCTCTGCCAGGGCTTGATGAGGGTTATATTTTGACGCCTGTTGAGAACTACATGAATGCTGGCTGACCAGTGGGAACCTTACTTGCACTAGTAGGTCCTCTGGGAGCTCACAGCCCTGCAACCTTGTTAGCAGCCGTCTAACTTCTGCATTGTAGCAGATGATTTCTTTCCATTACTGCAATAAACGTCTTTAAACCAGGATTCAAGTAACCTCTGGCTAATTTATAACTGAAGGTAGAGGTACGGTCATGTCACCATGTATTAGGCACTGGTTTGTGACAGCAGCAGTGATACCGACTGTTTACAGGGTAGAGTGTGTGTTACGCATCCATCCACACATGGCACATGAGAAGAGAATAAACTATTCTGTGATGAAGCTCTCCAGAGTTTAAAATTGACAGAGTTGGTCTTTGCCATTCTAGCATAATCAGTTCAAATCCAGAAAGCACTGTTTGTTGGTTTCCAACCCACTGCATGTCTCACTTCTGCTGGTTTCATCCAACCAAGATTTCCAAGATCATGGCAGGCATTTGAGTAAGGCTCCTCCTGGTCATGTGATGAGAAAAGTAGCACTCCGTCACGGAGGCTCTCCTCTAAGCCAGCTAACGAGGGGAGGGCAGCAGCACCTGCAGCATAAGCCTAGTGAGACTCCGTTTTACCAGCTCGTGTGTGCATGAAGCGGTCATCGAGAGTGGTGGTAGAAAAGTCTGTTTGGCCTCTCCGTCCCAATAGTCTCACCCAACCTGTAGCACTGAAAGAATGGTGTGCATCGTGGACAGGTTCCTCTAAAGAATTCTGGGTCACAGTAGTGCCTGGACCAGGAGTGGATCACCCTACTCCAAGTACCCCAGAGGATTCATCCAGGCATAGGTAGGGCGACATCAGGGATGTCACACTGATGGGACACAGTTAGCGCCAAAGACTGCACTTGGATCTTGCCACCATCTGTGCGGATCGCCAAGCTTTGCGTCATCCTGACCACAGGTTCGGAATGTGAGTGAATGGAACCTAGGTCACCATGCCAGTGGAGGGTACTCACACCGATAACTGTAGGTACATGTGAGTAACATGCTCCTGTTTATTTGATGTAGCGTAGTTATACTACACACAAAATACGTCACCACATGCAACAATTACCTCAAGTAGGTTCTAGCTTAGGTATGTGCAATGTAGGCATAAAAGGGCCGAATTCATGTCGGATTTTCAAAATGACCGTTGACAGTGTAAATGAGTTCCATTTAATTACTTGTATGTGCATTTATCTTTTATGGATATCCAGAAAATCTGGGATCTGTCCTCCTAGACATACCGTAGATACTGTTGCTAGAGTGTGAATTTACCTTGAAAAAACAAGACATGAGGCATTTTGCAAAACAGGAACAGTTGGTTTAATTAAACACTTTGGCCAAGAGTACAGCTTACTGAAACGGGTCTGAGGACTGTCTCAAAGTACAGTCAATCCAAACGTGTTTTATACAGTTTTAGGTATCATAAAAGTACATCCGGCGATCCTTGTTTGGTAAAAGAATACAGGCCTTGCCTGTGGAGTCATAAATAAAAGGTCCCTGATAAAATGCAGATGGGCCTCGACCTTGCGTGGACACAATGTGGGCCAGTGGGTAATGTGCCCAGATGTCCGGCATGAGGGGTGTGTGATCACTTTGGATACCCTGTACCAGAGACTGTCTGGCTTGAATTATAAGTGCACTAAAGCGATTGGAATTGGCACTAGCAAGCTTTCAAGGCTTTAGGAAGGGATTTGTAGTAGGCCTGGGCGGAGTTCGCAGAGTTTCACTTCGCTGAATTCCGCTGAGTTACCGGAAAACTTTGCGTGATTCCGCGGAGTTCTGCAAGCGGGCAGAGTCACAGTGACTCGAGCTCCTAAAACATACGCTCTCAAATACTTTAAAAAAACAGGTAATATAATAGTTTTACCACGTTCTTTGTTAAGGAAAGTCAGACCTGATGCTTGAAAATATTAAAACCTACAGTGCTGCAGCACTAAGGAAGCTGCCCTTCAGAACAAATAGCCTAGCTGAAGTACTGCTTGTCGTCTGTTTATGCTGCAGGAATCAATGCACGAATCTGGTAATGAAGTAAGGGAGGAGAGGCAAAAAGAACGGGGTAAAGAACAACAGGGTCAAGAACACCAGGGTTTGGAAAAGGAGGATGGATCAGTAATGAAGGACAGGAGCTTAAGGACTCAGAGGAATGGGAAAGCGTAGCAGAAGGAAGGACTGGTGAGAAGAAGCAGACACCAAAAGAGGGATTTCAGCAGAAGTGAAACTAAAAGAGTTCAAGACTGCGCATTTACAAAGCGTTGTCAATCAAAGAATTTAAGTGTAATTTGCAAACAGACTACAGAGCTCTTCCCACACATGTCCTCCCCGTCAGTATTTTATGCAATCAGTAGTAAAGTAAATCCGTATTCATATTTGCCTGGAAGAACTGCTTCTTCCCTTCATAGAAGACCCTGAGTTCAAAGCGATGTTGAGCAGGTCCTTGCTTTAGTTTCTCCGAATCGAGAACTGGGTCAGCCTTAGGACCAGGATCTAAAGTGTGGCGAAAAAGAGAAGGCGCTGTTGGTCGAATTATTTCCCTTGCCTTTTCCGTGACTACCACACAACACGCCCAGTGGTTCATATCTTCAAAAATGCTCTATGCGTGCAACATACCTACACAGCAAAGGCCGTAAAGTTTGCTGCACCTTCACCCCCTCTACACATTCCCCTGCCCTCGGCTACAAGCACCCCCAGGCCCCTTACTAGTTGGTGGAGCACCTCCCACTCAAGATGTTCTCCTTGGCCGGTGGTAGGGACAGGCTGTAGGTGTCCAGGTTCATGGAACCCTGGTGGCCCCCCTGTTCAGAGAGACTGCTCTCTGCACCCCTCACTCCAGTCTTCTGCCGGCCCTCCTTTCAGTCCGTCCTCTTCTCGGTCCTCCTGCACTCTTTCTCCCCTCGTCCAGTCCTTCTCAGCTTCTCTGCTCCCCTTCGCTCGTTTCTCTGACCCCTTATTCTCTCCCTCCTGCCCCTCGAGCCACTTCTCATGCCCCCTGGTACACAAAGGCTGGCAGCAGGACGAGACTAGCCCCGAGCACTGACTGGGCTTCGGGGGGAAAAGTTCTGGACGGAGTGAACTGAAAACATAAGCACTTTCAGCCTTGGCTCCTCCCCTCCCCTATCCTGGAACTTAAACTGTCAAAAGACTGAGAGAGAAGAGGTGGAGGGAAGGACGGAGCTTCTAGAGTGGATGGGAGCAAGTTTATTATGTCATGAGAGGAAGGAACGAGCTGGAGTGGGCGCACAGTAAACTCCGCCATGTGGCAGAGCAGAGTTTTTTGCCAAGCTCCACACTCCAAGCGGAGCGCAGAGTTGCAAAATTCTACCAGCGGAGTTTACCGCCCACGCCTATTGTGTAGTTTGCTCTAGCCCTGAAACTGGGGGTGCACTTAGACTACACCTTAAACCACATTTTTCAATAATTCCTAAACTATAACCATACAGAAATCCTAATTTTCCAGAAGAATGTTGAATTGCCAGATTTTATGAAGCTTTTTTAGGCAGGTTTACTTATATCTGTGAACCGTGGTAAAGCTTGTTTCCATGTCCAACTGTTTGACTGGAGAGGCACATCATGGAAAATGCATAACCTGCAGAAAACGATTTTTATACAAATCTGTGGCGGTTAGGATGTTCCAAACAGTCCTAAAAGACAGTGGGTTCTTTCTGGAAATGGAGCTGGCTTTTTAATGCATTCCCCGTATGCATCCAACAGACCCAAAATAATGCTGTTGTTCTTGTAAGAAGCATTGCAGAAAAAAAAGTGTAATAGTGTTAAGACCCCCTCACCCAACTTAAAGTTGAAGAACGTACTGCAAAGAAATATTTTATGACCGGATAATGGAAGTGTGCATTGTATGAGCCAAGGCACCTTCTTCAGAAACACAGACATTGAACATGTGCGTATTGCTGTTTTAATTGTGTTCTTAATAGTTCACCTGTTTGGTAATAATATCCAACACTAACTCATCCTTTCTTTTGTATTCCTGCGACCTTAGACTGGACTCATATAGTCACAAAGAAGACACTTCTGCTTTTCCTGGGAAACGAGCCCTCATCTCCTTTCTCTCTTGGTTTGATTACTGCGATCAGCTGATCAAAGAAGCACAGAAGGTTTGCTAAGTGTCTTGTTGAATTGTTTTGCTGCTTGTTTGCTGGTGTGTTGTTAAAATTGGGGCCATCCCTTCAAGGTTTATTCCTGCAGTCACACTTGGTATATGGTTCAGCAATCTGCTAAAAGGCAGCCTATGACGATTATTTCTTAAATGTTTGGCCCAAAAATGTCATGCTAAGTTGAGACATCGTACTACCACCGTTGTTTGTATTGGCTTAAAAGCGTTCTAGTGAGTGTAAAACCATTTTGGAAGCAACCTCCTGAGCCGTCTTGAGTTGTAAAATTGTTAAAATGTTGGTTTTCCGTGACCACGCCTCCAATTAGGCTATTGTTATTTTGTAAATACATGAAATAGTCATTGCAGCACTGCAATATGTAACTAATGTGATTAACCTTAATTATTCTTACAACTAGGTTTTAGTGTGGTGGAGTAAGCAGAAACACTTTAGTGTATTATTATATCGGTCTGTTTCTTTTAATCGGTGGAACACACAATATAATACAAAATATCTTATCAATAAGACATGATTTTTCAAAGTAATATAAAACTCAATGATACCTGGGGGTTCTCGCAGCATCATCCGAACAAGAACAGACAGCCATTTACAATATCACTCTTAAAATAGTGCAATAAAGACAACGTTCATTTTTTTATTTTTTTATTTCCATTTTAAGAATATATTTATGGTGTTTTTAAGCGAGGTGCAGAACGTTTGCCGCTTCAAATTGGCATGAGTGGAGATAATTAAATATACATAATTGCATTTCTGACCATTCTAATTGCATTGTTTCTGAACTAAGGAAAATTACAATTTTCTTAAGCCTCGCTTAATAGAAACAGAATATAAAAAAAATAATAGATTAATACTACACCGATCTTTTACATACATGATCATTAACTTGATCTGCAACCTATTTTCATGAGAAGCAAGTGATTAATATGCGGTAGCTTAAGACGGAGTTCAAGCAGTGTGGTCGTGGCCATTTAGTGAACTTCTGAATGTCACTGAGGAAGCAAAGGCTTCAGGTATTTTATAGGTCATAGAAGGAAATAAGGAAAAATAACAGCTCATTACACCAGAGAAATGGCATGAGCACAGTGCTACTTGCATATCCCATGCAGAAGTGTTTTCTGCATTGTGAAAGCTTCATACCTTTAAGTGCTACTGGTTTGATGTTCTATCAAAAACATAAGAAAGAATGGCATAGGTGGGTTTCTTCTGTTGAGAGAGGCTCACTTCTGCCATCCTTTCTAATTTAGGCCTCTCCAAACTTCAAGATGTTTGTGCAACCATGTTGTGTGATTGGAAACTGCTGGAGTTTCAGGCCAGAAGAGCATACTTGTTTTCCCTTCACCTCGAAATATCTGTACACCCACCCCATCTTTCTCCCTACCTCCATTTGAATATTCCATATTGACTTTAAAAAAAAATGTAAGCATGATTTGGCTAGCTAATAAAAATACATTCACAATGTAGCAGAATTGTAAACAAACTTTTGGCTTTCATGTACACCTTTCGTCAACCATAGATGAATAAACCTTGTGACACCCAGTATTTGCAGTTTTCTAGTCTAATATGGTACAAAAATAGTGTGGCTTTTCCTCTTTGTTTGCAGACGGCTGCTGTGGCTATGGCCAGGTGTGTCCGGGAGCGATTTTTTGTTGGTGTCATGGAGCCACAGTTGATGCAAACGTGAGTGTGCCCTGGTTTGTAATAGCTATATTTCCCTATGTGCGAAGAAGTGCTGGAGAAATGGTTAAAGAGAAAGTTGTACATACATCATACCTTGGATCTCTGGCCAAGGCTCTTTACTGCAGTGTGCTTAAACTTGGTGTTGAAGAGTGAATATTCATGTAATTTCTAATAATTAGTTGGCAGTTCTTTCTTCTGCCTTTGCCTCTTGTAGTAAAAGCAATTGATTGTAGGTCGACTCTGACAGTAAGTTGCTCAAGCTCCTTCCCTCAGACAGAATGCAGTGGAGGTATTAAAATGTGTTGCACCTGAAAGTGTGTAGCTCTGATAAATTGGTTTCCCTCTTCTTGACAAGCCTGATTATGTGAGCGATGACGGTGTTGTATGAACTGCAGAAATATTGAAGTACAAAACTAAAGATCAAAGCATGGAGCAAATCATGTATAAGAAAGTAACTGTTGTATTCTAGATTATGATTTGGCAGGTATTAAAATATATGTTGAATATACACACACAGATTAATTGCCGTCCTGTTTGTCTAATCTGTTCAATTGTTTTCAGACTGAATGTCTTCTCAAAAGCCCAAGTGGTGTGACAAAAATAATTAAATATGTTGTCATTGTTGTTCCATCCTCCCTCAACCCTCGGTGTCCAGGTCGGAGATTGGCATCCTTACATCAACAGCTTTGCTTCATCGGATTGTTCGACAGGTCACATCTCCCGTTTTGCTGCAGGAGGTAGTTTTCTTCATTCTTGGAGAGCAAAGAGAGCAGGAGTCCCTGGCAGACATCAACAAATGCAGTCTAAGACATCGGCTTATAGAACACTGTGATCATATTTCTGATGAGGTAATGATATTGAGCTGCAGACATAATGTTGACATTTTTGATGGTGTGGGTCTGATTTGATCTTTTATCTACTCTTTTGTGCAGCAGAGATATTTAAACCATTTTCACTTATATAGTAGCAGTACTAGCTAGCACAACATACAGGCTGAAATGCTTTCTATCACTCCTTATCAGGTCATAGGAAGTCCCTGAGGAGTCACTTGACCATACAATGAAGAGTTCCTTCATAAGGTTGCTGAACAATGCTGCTCTAGAGTTGCCCCTCTATTTGTTTCACACCTGTTTACTATTTCATGATACAGTGGGCAAACCATAGAGTTTGTCTGCGTTTGTGTGGAAATATTGAATTTGGATGACCCCAGAACTGTCACAGAATTTTAATGAAGGGAGAATAACATTTCAATGTCTTTATTGCTCGATTCTTGTTCTTTAGAAATAACCTGAGGCTGGTAGAGCTAACAGTTTAGCAGTACCAAGTGTATCTCGATGATTTATGCCACTAAGTGGTTTGAGACCATGTGGTAAATACATTTCTAGATATAATTGTTTGTATGGCTTACATCTGAAGCAGTTATTGTGAAATCGGAATATAATCCTGATTATTCAGTACTGTGACGTCACAGCATCGAAAATGAAATACATTTCAAGTGCTGTGGCATCGCTTTGCAGGAAAATCTTACCCTTGGTCTCCAGAGACTCAATAGTAGTGGCAGAAGAAAGAATGCTGGGAATGGATCTCCTTCCTGCCCGAGATCTTTGGCGGTCTTAGAAAGAGAAGAGGAACAGCAGACGGTGACCTGTCTTACTCTGGGTCGCCATAGGCTCGAAGAAAGCAATGGAATGGCTTTTGCTGCACCATTCACTTACTCCACTGCATTCTGATAGACACAGCAGAATACTGCTTTGTTCATCAGTGGCTCACTATGAACAGAGCTGTCAAGTAATGTGCCTGTTATCAATTCTTTCTGGGAGAGCAGGTACTGATCACTTGGGGAGAGAAGGGAAGAAAAGTCAAGGTAGAAGCATGGAGGTGTGTTAACAATCGTATTTAAATCATTTAGTAGGTGAAGGCAAGCCTGGAAGCAAATAATAAGGGCAGCAGATTGTCAAGTAGATTTCAATATAGATATATGTAGGAGAAGGGAGTCATTGTTTGTTATGGTTTCTGCTGTGACCACACGGGGACATTTATGGAGCAGAAATTAGGTTTATGGTTTATCTATACACAAATGTAAATTGTACACAGATAAGTATCAGTACAGCAAGTGCTTTCCACCGCTAGAGTCCAAGTGACACGAAGATAACTTTTGGATCACTCATGCCGCTGATGTCCCGTGGAACCTCTTGTTTGAAAACATTCCTATTGATGATATCTACCCATATATTTTGTGCATATCTCAAATTAAAATAGTTTTTGATGAATATGATTTAGGGCATCTCTGTAACTATACAGCTAGGATAGCCCCAAATTCCCTATCAAATAGTAACATAGTGCTTCATTAAAGTGTATTGGGATTATAAAACATGGCAACATTCACTTCTGTGGCTGAATTGGGAGCCAAGCAATATGTAATATACATTTTGTGACCCTTTTTTCTTGACGAATCATTGTGGTTAAAGGTATTCATTATAAAGGCATGTAACAGTGTACCATTTTCTGTTTCTATATCATGGGGGCTAAGTTAGAGTCATAATCTTTTGAATAAGTCTCTGCTGCAACAGAGAAATCCCCTACACTATTGTTTTTTAATTTATGATATGGTGTGAAGTTCATTTTGGCTCATTTTTGCAGCAAGGATAGTGGGGGTCTCTTAGCACTGCTCTTTATTACTAAGACACTTTTGCATATTGCTGCACTGGTTTTCCTATCTTGTTTAGACATCAAATTATTTTTAATTTTCATCCTGCTTTTGGTGGTGCTGTTGGTCTTTGCCTCGCGTATTATATTTTTTCCCTGCGAGTGCAGTGTAAGAACCTTGAATCTATATTCCATCTTTTGATGCTCAAAAAAGGCGCTACATCTTAAGGAAAACAGTGTTGATTGATTGGTGGCCATAGTAGGGTGATGTTATCTCTGTTCAGCTGTTTGCGTTAAACCACATTTGGAAACTGTCAATATTGACGGAATAAAGAAGAATTCACAATTTATTTTATTGTGTTTTATTAAAACAATTTTCCAATTAAACAATAAAAAATTATTTTGCCACTTTGAAAGTTACATGTGCTTCACTATCATCAGGGAAATTAAACCTACAAAATAAGAGTATGAGTTACACAAAGCTTAGTAGAATAAATGTGGGTCTTCATCAGATTTTTCACTAAATGCATCATCAGCCCACTGTTCTCCCTGAGAAGTTCAGGGAAGAATTCTGTGTTGGACAGTACTCTTTTCAACTAACATTGCCTAAAGATACAGTACGGTGGATAAAACTGAAAAGGCTAGCTTAGTCAGAAAACACTTTAATTTGGCTATAAGTTTATTATAAATGGTATTGGTAATTTAGATATGTGTGAGTATGAAAAAATAAATAACACATTGTAATACTGACAAAATAGTGTTTTGGGATCCTTCTCACAAGCAGAGATTTTCAGAACTCAAGAATTCAATAAAAGATTTGCACGCTGGAGAAGGACAGTTAAAACAAAGTTCTCTTCCAGGGGATACTCATCAATAGTCATAAGCACTGAATAGTCCCGCCCACGTGCGGGGACCCCGGAGCAATCGCCAATAATATGCATATATCTACATATATATACACATAAATACCCATATATATAGATAATATGCATTATATACATATGCAGCCTGAAAACATGTTACTAGGCTAAAAAAACTGCCGCCATTACATTGTGTCTTTTACCTTGAAAACATAAAGACATATAAGTCATAATATACTTATGATACATATAAAGAAAACTGCTTTGAGTTTGCTTTGAAAAACATAACCTTTATTTTCAAAGGTAAAAAGGTAAGATCATAGAGGCAGATTAGCCTAGAAAGGCTGCATAGAAAACAATTGAAAAATTGGCGCCGTGCCTTTAAGACCCCAGGAACCCCCAGGCTCCCATCATGCACCACAGGTGACAGTTAGGTCAGTTCTTTTTCCGGCTCCTTCTATGAGGATCCTGGAGCATTGAGCTCGCCAGTTAGTGATTTTTTATCACTTTTTTCTGGTTTTCAAGTGAACTTTTTTAGTTTCACTCGACGTCTTTAGTACTTGTCTATCTAATACTACTATTTTTTCTGACTTTTGGCTTTTTTTTTTTTTCCTCTCATAATGCCGGCCTTATTTAATAAGTGCCCGGCCTGTGGAAAAAAGATGGCTAAGTCAGACCCTCACTCGGTCTGTATTGCTTGTTTACCTTCATCTCACAAGCCAGACCAGTGTTACCACTGCAGCAAGTTTTCAAGAAGAACTCCATGCAGGAGAGAAGAAAAGAAGCAAGTGGGCGAGAAGAACATCCTCCAAGGAAGCCCTCCTCTCAACCAAGATTGGAGCGCAAAGAGAAAGGTGAGAAAAGGAAACATCAGTCTCATACGCCGTCGAGGGACAGATCGACATCCAAAATACCTTTGTGCTCCGAGTCGGCGTCGAAATCGACGTCGAGACGTCCTTCGCCGTCGAAACATCTGATTTCAGGTGAGAAGACCCATAAGACGAAGTCGACACCAACGCGTAGGCGGTCCAAGTCTGGCTCGCCTACGACGTCAAGAGGCCGGGGCTCGACGTCGGCACATCAACGTCGAAGCCCGCCGCCGAGAGGATCAACGGCGACGTCGAGATCACCACCGACGTCGATAGGGCGAATTGCATCGACGTCGAGCCGACCACCGAGGGCTTCGACGCCGGTGAAACACAGGCTGTCGCCGTCGAGACGCATGACGTCGACGCATCCGTCGCCAAGGAGGTCGACGTCGAGGAGAATCGCCGTCGAGGATATCGACGTCGAGGTCTCGGAAAACACCCTCTGGGTCTAGATCAAGAAGATCGCGATCTAGGTCGACGTCGAGAAGGTCGACGTCGAGGAGATCACAATCCAATCCCGGATCTCCTCCTGCAAAGAGACCTAGGGCAACGTCGGGAGACCGCTCGACGCGGGACGCCCAGGTGGTGACGTCAAGGAGTGCTTCTTCCTCCCCAGGACTTCAGATAGTGCAAGTCTCTCCTGAACACTCACCAGGACCGTCACCAACCCCTCCAACTAATATCTCCCCGAGATGGCTAGGGGAAATAAGGGAGTGGAAGATCCGCAGAGTTACAGGACTGCTACGTTCCTCTACAAGATCCAGATCGCCTATGATTCAGTCAGTACACATCTGCAAGACATGAGCGACAGGCCACTCCACAAAGGTCCCATCTTTCAGAAGGCGCTCGTCACGTTCTCCTAGGAGTCGGGCATCCAGATCTCGACACCGTTCTCCTAGAAGACGAAGCCATAGATCTACTTCGTGGTCTTCAGACTCCAAGGCTGATTACTCTCCTACTCTTTCTTCCTCTCCTCCGAGTAGAATATCACCCATTGATGATATCCTGACCTTCAATGAGGTTCTCTGTCGAGGAGCTGCGAAGCTTCAGATTGAAATGCCTGTTTCCACCACCAAGACATCAGTCATCTTTGAAACACTACACCAAAGATCTTCCTCTAGACCATTGCTTCCCTAGTGCCTGGCCTGCTAGAGCCTGCTCTACAAAAATTCCTTACTCCAGCATCGGTGGGGGCGGCCCCGTCTCGGATCACTAAAAAGTATAAGGCTCCTGAGAGGGACCCCTTCTTTCTGGGGTCTTACCCTCCACCGGACTCAGTTATCGTTTCAGCGGCACGGAAGAATCAGACGGGGGCAGCATCGTCTGCGGTACCCCCAGATAGAGACAGTAAGGCCATGGATTCTGTCGGCAAGAGAATGTGCACTACCTCAGCCTCGTACATGAAGGTAGCAAGTGCCTCGGCCTTACTGGGTCGGTATGACCGCTCTTTGTGGGACTCTCTTTCACGCTTCACCGAGAAGCTCCCAAAGAAGACCAGCAGGATTTCCTGGAAATTCTGCATGAAGGTGGTTTGGTGGCCAACCAAGTCATCAGTGCAGCGGCTGACGCCTCTGATCTCGCTGCCCATGGTTATGCACATGGGATTTGTGCCCGTCGCTCTGCCTGGCTGAGATTGACGGGTTTGAAGCCAGAGGCGCAACATCGGATTCTCAATCTCCCCTTCAATGGCACATCGCTCTTCGGCTCTCATGCTGACGACGAAATGTCCAGGATGAAGACCGAACTGGATACAGTGAAGGCGGTTGGGCTCGAGAAGAAGAAGGACTTCAGGCGACGCTACCGCCCTTACGATCGGCGCCAATACCAGCAGAGGGTTCAAACCCCTCAGTGGTCCTCCCAGCAAAATCAAGGAAGATCACAATCCTACCAGCGTCGTCCTGGTAGAGGACGAGGAGGGAGCTCCAGACAGTCCACACCTGCTGCCAAGCAACAACAGAAGCAGTGAGTGCTTGCTTCCCCTAACTCCGTTACCCACTCCGGTGGGGGGGGAAGTGTCCGTTTCTACCTGGAAGAGTGGACCAAAATCACACTAGACAAGTGGGTGCTAAATATTGTAAGGAATGGGTATTCCATCAGGTTCAAGTCCCCTCCACCTTCTATTTGTCCTCAAAAGACTTTCATCCATCGCATAAATCTTCTGAGAGACGAGGTGTCCGCTCTACTCCTAAAGGAGGCCATCGAGGAGGTCCCATGGCATCAACATCGACAGGGAATCTACTCCCGATATTTTTTGGTCCCAAAGAAAGGTCCAAACAAGGAGTTCAGGCCTATACTAGATCCCAGGCTTCTCAACAAGTTCATTCTGAGAGAGAGGTTCAGAATGCTGGCATTACATCAAATAATCCCACATCTACATCAAGGGGACTGGATGTGTTCCGTAGATCTTCAAGATGCCTATTTCCACATCCCAATCTCTCCAAAGCATCGAAAGTTTCTAAGGTTTCGCATCCAGTCAGACCACTTCCAGTTCACTGTCCTGCCCTTCGGTCTGAAGTCTGCTCCTCGCACATTCTCAAAGTGCATGGCAGTAGTAGCTGCTTTCTTGAGGAAGAAACAGATTTTCGTCTATCCTTACCTAGACGATTGGCTTCTCAAGAGTGCGTCTCCAACTCTTCTACAGCAGCACCTCTCTTACTGCATTCAACAACTACATCAGCTCGGTCTACACTTAAATTTCAAAAAATCCATCCTCAATCCAACACAGAGGATACATTACCTGGGCGCAACTTTGGACGCAGTAAACGCAAGAGCGTATCCTTCGGAGGAGAGACTATCATCCATTCTCCACAAGTGTCAAACTCTCCTGAAGATACCTCAGCTCACGGCCAGGCAGATCTCATCTCTGCTGGGTTCGATGGCCTCGTGCATTTTTCTAGTTCCAAACGCCAGACTTCACTTGAGACCTCTACAGCAGACTCTAGAGGATCAGTGGTCCCAAATCTCCAATCGATGGGAGGACTTTTTAACTCTACCTCGGTCTGTCCGGCTCTCCATCAGATGGTGGATACGACGGGCTCATCTCATCGTAGGAGTCCCTTTTCAACAGGAACTGCCCAAGCAGACTCTGGTGACAGATGCGTCCCTTCAGAGATGGGGCACTCATATGGGGCCACTACAGACCCAAGGAATGTGGTCAGAGAAAGAGCAGCTATACCACATAAACATGCTGGAACTCAGAGCGGTGCATCTAGCTCTCAAGGCGTTTTCTCCTTCCATCAAATCGACTGCTCTGCTTGTTCAGACGGACAATACAACAACGATGTACTATCTGAACAAGCAGGGGGCACCAGGTCCAGACCCTGTCGCTGGAAGCACCGGCGATTTGGAAGTGGCTTCTGGCTCGAGACATGAAAATCTCTGCAATTCACTTACCAGGTGTCCTCAACATCCAAGCAGACAGCCTAAGCAGGCATTTCGCAGAAGCACACGACTGGGTGCTAAAACAAGAAGTGGCGCAAGACATCTTTCACCACTGGGGAACACCGGACATCGATCTCTTCGCGGACGCAGAAAACGCAAAATGCAGCGTCTTCGCCTCCAGGTACCCGCAACCAGGATCCAAGGGGAATGCTCTGTTGATAGACTGGTCAGAGACATTACTCTACGCCCTGGTTGCTCCAGAGTGGCCTCGCCAGTGGTGGTACCCGGACCTTCTTCATCTGTCCAAAGTACCACACAGGAGGTTGCCATGTCATCCGGATCTGCTGACCAGGGCGAGCGGCAAGGTGTTCCATCCCAACCTGCCGTCCCTGAGGTTAGCAGCATGGCTCCTGAGTTCATCCAATATGGACATTTAGGTCTCTCTCAAGACTGCATGCAAATCTTGAAAGAGGCTAGAAGACCTTCTACGAGGAAGTCTTACGCTTTTAAGTGGAAGCGTTTTTACATGTGGTGTACTGCGGAGGGTCTTGATCCTATTCGAGGTCAGGAACAGGTACTGTTACCATACTTATTGTATTTGGCCAAAGCAGGTTTGCAATACTCCTCCATAAAGGTTCACCTGGCAGCGATAACAGCATATAGAAAGTCTCCCAATCAGATTTCTTTCTTTCAAATGCCAGTTGTTAAGGATTTCCTGGAGGGTCTAAAAAGGTCTATCCACCCGTTAGGTCTCCATCTCCTCCCTGGGAGCTTAATGTGGTTCTCTCTAAACTAATGGGTCCCCCATTTGAACCCATTCACAAAGCTTCCCTTCAGCATCTTTCGTGGAAGACTGCTTTTCTCGTGGCAATCACTTCTGCCCGCAGGGTAAGCGAGATACAAGCCCTATGCTCTACAGAGCCTTATCTCGCTTTTTCACGCGAATAGAGTGGTGTTACGTACTCACCCGAGGTTCCTTCCTAAGGTGATCTCGGATTTTCACATCAACCAGTCAGTTACTCTTCCTACTTTCTTTGCAAACCCTGTCACTCCAGCTGAGAGAGCTCTACACTCTCTAGACCTAAAAAGAGTGTTAAAGTTCTATCTTGATAAAACAAAAAATGTACGAAAGTCTGACCAACCGTTTGTGAATTATGGTCTGTTGAACACTGGTTTCCCTGCCTCTAAAAGGTCCATTTCTAGATGGATAGTGTCATGTATCACGTTATCTTATCAACTGGCACATAAGCAGCTCCCGGGCAAGCCGAGAGCGCATTCTACAAGAGGAAAAGCTGCTACAATAGCGATGATTAGGAATGTACCTATTCAAGAAATTTGTAAAGCAGCAACATGGCGTTCGGTCCATACTTTCGCACGCCATTACTGCCTTGATTCTGACACTCAAGCGGATGCTCAGTTTGGTCAAGCATCCTTGAGAAATTTGTTTGGGTAATATATGTTTTGGTAAAATGGTTTTGATATGCTGGTATTCGTCCGCAGGGTAAGGGGATGGGCTTGCTACTCTATTCAGTGCTTATGACTATTGATGAGTATCCCCTGGAAGAGAAGGATAAGTTACTTACCTGTAATCCTAGTTCTCTTCCAGGGGTATACTCATCAAAGTCATAAGCAACCCTCCCTCCTCCCCGGACGAATACCATGCTCATATATATGTACCTGTTACCCATACTGTGATTATACTGTTATACGCCGTCCAAAAGAACTGACCTAACTGTCACCTGTGGTGCATGATGGGAGCCTGGGGGTTCCTGGGGTCTTAAAGGCACGGCGCCAATTTTTCAATTGTTTTCTATGCAGCCTTTCTAGGCTAATCTGCCTCTATGATCTTACCTTTTTACCTTTGAAAATAAAGGTTATGTTTTTCAAAGCAAACTCAAAGCAGTTTTCTTTATATGTATCATAAGTATATTATGACTTATATGTCTTTATGTTTTCAAGGTAAAAGATTTACAATGTAATGGCGGCAGTTTTTTGAGCCTAGTAACATGTTTTCAGGCTGCATATGTATATAATGCATATTATCTATACATATATGGGTATTTATGTGTATATATAAGTAGATATATGCATATTATTGGCTATTGCTCCGGGGTCCCCGCATGTGGGCGGGACTATTCAGTGCTTATGACTTTGAGTATACCCCTGGAAGAGAACTAGGATTACAGGTAAGTAACTTATCCTAATGTTTCAATCTAGATTTAAAGGATTAACATCCTTTACACCTGGTTAGTTAAGGGGGATTAATGTTCTCTGCACTTTGAAACTTCCAGCCCAAGCATGGAAGTTAAAGCAGTTTTATTGCTGTTGCAGGAAATGTCCTTTTAGACATGCATACCATAAACATCAGTTGCCTGTAAAAAAGCCTCACTGCAGCAATTATATTAGCAATTTAGGTTAGCAAGATGCATGTTTTCTTGCCCGATGAGTCTTAACAAGATTCCACGATAATGGCTAAAACTTAAAAACCTACCCATTGTTTTATGTTTTGATAATATCTAATATTCATGTCAGTTGTACTTTTCCACCTGGTGGTAGTCTTATAATATCCTAATCCTTCTGTAGAGAAGACTTAACACACCCTGGGCATCAAAGCAGAGTGCAACTGTTAAAAAGATAAAACTATAATGAATTCTGTGCCACCTCAAAAACCTCTTGTAACATGAGAGAACAGTTTTGGATGATTGACCTGTACCCAAAAAACACCTACCTGCATATCTAATAAACTAAAGTAATGTAAATATCACAATAAAATTAACAGCATCCTAGGCATTCATGCCTTATAGCAAGAACTCCACTGTTGAGGTTGTAAAGCTTTACACAACTCCTTAGAGAACATATAACAGCAGAACTGACAAATGCAGACACAGAGGTAGGTACGTGAGTACATATTTGAATGCAGTAAATATCTTCTTCATGCAGTTCCAAGGCTGATTGTGTTTGCTTTTCTGTTGACGCAAGCATGTGAATCTATAGTGGATGCTGTGTTTGAGGAATATTTAGTTAATACCTTTAAGTATAGTTATCCAGTCTTAGCAAACTGTATAGATCCACATTTAACCTGTTTTTTCACCCCAGAGTGTTACATGTGACAGTTAAGTATTGGCTCAGAATCAAACTAAATTGATACATTGGAGAGCAATGTTGTTGCAACCCATCCCTACTCAATGAAGAAGAATGCCGGAATGTAGGGCTTATTGAAAGGTATGATTTCGTTTTGCCAAGAACTCGCAGCCTGATATTCTGGAATATTCCAACAAAGTGAATCGTGATTCTATCAAAGATACTTATTCTGAAAAACTGTAATTACTTGTAAGCAACCTTAATTTTACTTTCCTAAGTGAGTCTTGTGTTCATAGTCTTTAGTTTTCTGTCTTCAAGACAATCCATTCACCTTCCACTCTGACTGTGCCTTCTAGTATAAGGCACAGAGAGCCATCGTGTGTGACTGAGTGTGAAGTCCGCTGGTGCACATATACTTAGCTTCCTAAACTTGAACAATTTCTCTGCTAGCGATGTTCTGGTGCCATGCATACCAGTCAAAACCACCATGATTCCAGTGGAATGAGAGAGTAAGAGCTTACTGACTTAACAGTTGGGTAGTTGTGACGGAACTAGATCTGATTACTTAAAGTGCAAAAACATAAGCTAACTTGAATCACTGGTCATCATGTCAAAACAATTATATGAATGTTAATCATGATTCTTGTAACCTACATTGCACAGCTTAATTATGCCAAGGTGTTTGAATCATTGATCTGTATGGACTTCCTTTAGTCGTGTTTAGTAGCATTAGGGAAATTTAAGGCACTGACACCCTGCTGGTTTTAATAATCTATCTTAGTCGATTAAGAAATTGTTTTTGTTTAAGAATCAGCATAAGTAATTACATGATGGGTACCATGGATTTCAGTGAAAACTAGACTATTGTTGCAGAGTGATTTTCACTGTGTTGTAAAGTGATATTTTCTGGTCTACCAAGGAACATGTAGACCAGTAACTGTTGTATAAAAATACAGTTTACATTTCTTTAGGTTCATAATATTATTTTGCAGAGCTGTTAGCTTTCCATTCACACCCTTTCCCACACATCATGTGGCATTCTCTCACTTTGCAAGCAAATGAAAGTCACATTTTAGATTAACACCATTTGTTTATCTACATAGTGCATTCTGTTTCACACCATCTCTTCACGTTGAGGTTCTTTGAAGGCAGCTGTGAGTGTTCTCTAGGTTCTGTACACGCTCAGATGTTTCTTTACTTGCCCAATTACTGAAAAATGTTACTCAGTGAATGAGGTGTTGTCCCTCCATTTTACTCCAATGTGCTTAGTGAATGATGTGTTGTGCCTCCCTTTTATCCCAATGCACTAAGGTATCTGAATCAGAGGAGAGCAGTTGGCTGTTGCATGACTCCAAAGTGCACTGTATTTCTTTGAAACGAAATAAGTTGTTTACATACAAGTCAATGTCAAGTAGGGTCTAGGTCTGTGTATTTAATATGGTCCAGGTATATGCATATTACCACAATATAAAACGAAAAAGAAACTCCATTTTTGTTTACTAGATCAGTGTTATTGATATCACTATTTTCTTTAGATTAGCATTATGACGCTGAGGCTCTTTGAACATCTTTTACAAAAGCCCAGTGAGCACATTCTTTATAACCTTGTGCTAAGAAATTTGGAAGACCGAAACTACACGGACCACAGCTTACCTTTCCCAGAAGATAAGGATGTGGTGGAGAATGGACAGATAGTAGGAGCTGTGTAAGTTTCAAGCATAATGTTTTGAATTGGTAATGTTTACAGCACAACATAGCCTGGAAAATCTAGTTTCCACTTCTCCATTCATACTCTCATGAATGCTGTTTCGATCTGTAATTAAGGAGATTGTGATGGTAAGAATGAGATTAAGATTTTATGTAAGACAATTGTTGACTCATTTCCCTAATGCCCAGTGGGTAGACTCCGTGAATCTGTTTGTACTCTTGAAGCCTCTTTTTTTTTTTTCTGATTCAACTAAGTACCATAGTCAAAAACATTATCAAAGACACTTGCATGATCTGTGTCTCTTTAACTCTATCCCTCTGCTGGTGCGATTAGGAGGACTAATCAGTGTTGTGTCTGTGATCCAAGAAGGTAACACTATAAAGATATTCTCACTTGTTACCATCATAAATAATATTGCTCGACATGATTATCCTATTAAAAAAAAGAGAGCACAATATAGACTCCAGTTTGTGTGGAACCCTCAAGACCAGTGTATGAAGATATAAAAAACTAACAATGCTACAAGACCACATTAATGCAAAAAGAATTAATGGCAGTACATGGTAATACAAATCCCTGTAATATAGCACAGCATAACACACAAACCCAGAGCTCACCCTCACAATGAGCTACATATGCACCGGCACTTACAGATATGCAAATTATAAAGCACGCTATTTCCTCCTCGTCAACATCATCATCTCCCCAGTTAACATCTTCGTATTCTCTTATTTCTCAGCATCTCCATCATAAACACATCCACTACTTTCGTCAATACCTTCCTCTCCCTTGGAGAGGGTCTCCATCTTCTGTCAGATTCTCTATCAATATCTCCAAGAAACTAACTGGTCTATACACCCAGACAAATTTGATTTGCAAACAAAAACACAGAGGCATAAGCAACACTTCCAATTGTGAATGATCTTTTTTTTAAAGTTGTTTTTATTGGCATTTTAAGAAGAAAGTACAAAGATACAGCAATAACCCCGTGTGAAAATCAGTGATAGACTAAATGAGCGAAAGATAAATAAGGGAAAAAGAGAAAATAAGGGAAACACAAGCTGTAAATAGAAAAGGCAAGAAAGGGAAAAGAGAAGAAAAAAGAGGGGGAGGACGTCAGCGAGAAGAATCATATCATAACAAAAATACAATGAAGATTGTGTAATTACACAACTTGTAGAGGCTATTGAGAAGTCAACAAATTGCAGTATCTGCCAGTCAACAAGATAGATCCTCTATAATGAACTGCAGAGGGAGACGTAACATATATGAAAAACAAAGGATATGCAACTAAAGGGTGCAACAGCCCGTCACAAAATATAAAAGATAAGGAGTCAGTCGTCCGGTGTCGCGGTAAAGAGCGACGTTGATGACGTGTGGATCAATGCATCTCTGATGCATAAATAACCAAGCAGGGGTTCCCACATATCTTTGGGACATGACTGTGGGACCATTAATCCTCAGTAGTGGGAAAGTTGTTCGGAACGGTATGTTGCATCCTGTAACCAGGCATCTACCATGGGCACCTGGCTTCTTCCCCAGTTCATGGCCACCCTGCAGTTGGCAAGTAGAAGTAGCATGGCTATGAGTCTGTGGTTTGTGGTTGGAATGTGTTTAACATAGCCCAATAAGCCGATCAAGGGGTTACAATGAATTTGCTGTCCAGTTTCCTCAGGAATTGTTTGAGCTCTATGAGCGGCAATATAATGTTGTCGGCAAACACCGACAGTTTGAAGCAGTTTAAGCAAAAGGCGATTTCCTTTATTTGCATGAATTCTCTGATTTGTTTCAAAAGGGACTCTAAGTAGAGGGCAGAAAGCAACGGGGAGAGTTCCCTGATGGAACTCCATGCATTTGGGTAGCCTGGCATTCACTCTTATCTTAGGCCATTGTAGGTTATAGAGAGCAGCCACCGATCCCATAACCCTATTTTCAAAGCTTAACCTCTCTAGCGTCACTCTCATCATGCTCCAGTCCACCCTTTATCGAAGGAAAACAATATGGTTTCTTTTTCCACTTTTGCATAATATCTATTAGGTGTAGGGTGTTCTTGGTATTGTCACTTGTCGATCGAGTAGATATGAAACCAGTCGGATGAGCGTGTATCAAAAGGGGCTTCAACTTGTCTAACCGGGACACTAAGATCATAGCGAAATGGGGTCTTTTGTGTGGTTTGGCTATTAGTGAAATTGTTGCTTCTGTGATCATATGGGATGTCCCTCACTTGTGGTTGAAGCTGTTGTAGACCACAACCAGTATTGGGATTAACTGTGGCAAACTGCATGCAAAATGCAGGTGTGTAGCTGTTAGGTCTCAGGACTTTGCCTACCTTCAGGCTGACTATCGATTCTAAGATCTCAGTTTGCGATATCCAGGCATTCTGCTTCTGACTCGGGTAAGGTGGGGGAGGGAAAGGAACCTTAAATATTTTGTAGCAGTTGGGTCAACCGGTGTTGCTGTATAAGGTGTCTGATTATATGCATGAAAAGCCTGTAGCTTACCTTCGTCACTTGTTTGCAGCTCCCGATTCCTGTCTCTGATTTCCCCCAATATATTGTGCTCTTGATTTGCATGGAGTTTATTTGCTACTCAGGTATTGCCTCCTCAGAGAAGGGAACTCCTGCACTGGCCAAGATATAGTTATCCTTAAATAATTCTAGGGTTCGCAGCTCACCTTTTAACTGGGGTGAGTGGTCGCCAGAGTTTCCTAGGTAAGTTAGACTTATGGCTGTATTCTAGCTCCACGAGCTATAAGATGAGCTTCTCCAGTTCTGTTTCTCTCATCTGTTTAAGATGACTCGTCTGCTGAATAAACATGCCTCCGATTACAATCCTAAAGGCGTCTCATTCTATCTCTGTGCTCAATTTCCCCAGTGTTGCTGAAAGACACACCCTAATCTTCTCCTGAATCTTATGAAGGACAATTCAGGAAGGAGTCATTCAAGTGCCACATATCTCTGGGACATGAGTTGTTATTGGCTGGCCAGTTAAGGATCATTTGAATGGGGCCATGTTCAGAGAGAGCCAGACTTTTCTGTACGACAACCTTCATTCACTGTACTAATCATTAGTTAATTAGTCTGTAATCTATTTGAGTTTAGGTTCAGTGCATATCTGGAGAAATTGAAGTAATCTGATACTAAAGGGGCTATGTGCCACCAGGCATGGCGTTGCCCTCCATCAATAGTTTGGATATCTCGCCTGCTCTATGCTGTGACCTGTCTTGAGAGGAGTGCATTACCATGTTAAAGTCTCTTCCAATTGGTATTGGGTTGGAGGGAAATTACATTATCTCCTGAATTTCTGGATTAACACATTTCTCTAGACCTATGTTCAGGGCATCTGTCTTAGTGATAGAGATGAAGTGCACCTCCCTCTCCCCGCAAACAGTAATCCATATACATGTCCTAATCGATTTATTGCTGTTATATGAATTTGTGTTTGGCACCTAGGAAGATAGCCACCCTTGCCTTCTTAGATGGTGCCACGCCATGATACTGTTTGGTAAAATATTGGAATCGCAACTGGTATTGGTCGGTTCAGAGCAAGTGAGTCTCCTGAAGGAGATGCATAGTAGGGTTTTAAATAGACAGGGCTTTATTTGTCATAGTGTGGGCCAAGATTATCCCAGGGATGTGTAAAACTTAATTTGCATCAGGTGAGTGGTCTAACTTGGACACCCCCTTCCCCCCCGCCCATTCCCCAGCAAACCCATGAGAATTTCAAACATTTTCAACGGGTGGGCACCTCGTATCGCAATGCAGAAATTAACTGCGGGGTGGTACAATGGCGGGATTGCTCTCCCCGACCTCCGGCGTTACTACTGGGCTTCACAACTTGTAGTGATTAATCGATGGGTATACCAAACCCAAGACGAGCCAAGTATCCGCACGGACCTATGGTTGATGGGACGGGGGGATACCGTAGAGCCCTATATGCCAACCCCAAAAAGTTGAGCCTAACTGGACTAACGGCCAGAACAATAGAAATCTGGCACACAGTCAACAAGAAATTGGGCTGGGACAAAAGAATCACGCTAGCGACCCCTCTCTGGGAGCCAGAATGGTTGGGCAGCTAGAGCTCTTGTCCAGGGTTTGACAAATGGGACCTGATTGGTATTTCATCAGTGAAGGATATGTGGTCCCGAAAGGGACTGATCACGTTCGCTGACCTCCAGAAAGAATATCAATTAGCACAATCCGAAACCTTTAGATATCTGCAAATTAGTCATGCACTGAAAGCGGTGCTGCCCAGGGACGGTCAAATTCCAGAATCCTCTCCGCTTGAAGACAGATTATTATTAGACCCAACGCCCAGGAAAGCCACCTTACTAACATCCAGCATTTGAAATTTCCTACTCGTAAGGCGGGGCATACCCTCGACCTGGTATTTTCCAACATCCCGTCCCTGAAAATGGAAGCGCCTAGCCAAATGGCCTGACCTGACCACTGCTTAATCCCATTTTCATTTAGAGTGGCAAGATCCAGCCTGCCCGAGCGTGCCCGTTACCTTTTAAAAAGAAATTGGAATAAACTGACTGACTTCCTAGGCCCAGCTTTGCTGAATAGCCAGCCACCATTATCTATAGACCCTAACGCAGATACAATGGCACTAAATAAGTGGATTTCGGCAGCGGTGGAGTCCACCGCCCCAGCCAGAGTTACAAAATCAATGAGAAAAACCCCTTCGGCCTCTTGGTATACAGAGACTCTAAGGAAACACAAAAGCAGGTGCAAACACATGGAACGTCAGTGGAGGGTGGATTATGGTGCTGCGGATAAAGCGGCATATAAGAACTCTCTGAAAGAGCTACATAAATTGATGAGAGAGGCTAGGAAGGACTATATAGCAACGTGCATCAGCAATGCGGATAACTCAAGCAAAGACATTTTTAAGGTTGTTAATTCTTTTCTTAAACCGCACGAATTAGTGATTGAAGCATTGCCTTCCCTTTCACTATGCGAAAGAATCTCTGATTTTTTTGACAGCAAAATTCGAACGGTCTATAATTCTTTCTCAGCGGAAGTAGAGACTGTTAAAACAGATGTGACTGATAGAAATAGTTCCAAGCCTCTCCTTTTAGAATTCTCTCCCATCTCCCAGCAGGAGGCGCTGGTAGAGATTCAGAGATGCAAATCAGGGTCACCGGAGGACCCTTGCCCCCCTAAACTGTGGAAAGAGTTGGCGCCCTCTTCTTTCCATGTTGTCTCACATTTGGAACACTTCTTTTACTTCTGGCATTTTCCCTGACCTGTGGCAGCACCCTGCCTCTTAAAAAAAAACAAAAAAAAAAAAAACACGTTGATTCAGGCGAACTGAACAACTATAGACCCATCTCTTTGCTACCTGCGCCAGCAAAAATGTTAAAAAAAAGTGGTGCAGCGACAACTGGCCAAGTTCATTGAGAGCAACAATATTTTGCACGATACCCAATCTGGTTTTCGGGCTGGTTTTAGCACGGAGACGGCTTTATTAGAGGTGGCAGAGTCAGTGAGGATGGCGGTAGATTCAGGGGCATCAGCTATGCTGGTGCTCCTAGATTTATCAGCGGCATTCGACACGGCGGACCACCTAATATTGGTTCATCGACTCCAGGATATCTGCATTAGTGGAACAGCCCTTGCTTGGCTGACATCATTCCTTAACAACCGTACACAAAGGGTGGCTCTCCAACCATATCAGTCCAATCGTAAGCATTTATGGTGTGGGGTCCCTCAGGGGTCGGCACTGAGCCCGCTTCTTTTCAATATTTATCTGGCCCCACTGTTCTTACTTATAGCAAACTGGGGTGTGAAGGCGATTTCTTACGCCGACGATGCCCAGCTGGTGTTTTCTTTTAATGATCATTCGGAGGACACCTTTAAGTGCTTCAAGGGCTGTTTGAAAGACATTGCTTCTTGGATGAATAACAACAAACTCAAGCTTAATGCGGAGAAAACGAAAGTGATGTTCTTTGGTAAGATCCAGCCTCCAGCACCGGATTTGTGGTGGCCGGCGGAAATGGGCTTACCGCCAATTCCGGCAGGCACTGTTAAAAATCTGGGAGTAAAGTGGGATGCAGATCTTTCTTTTGCGACCCAAATTCAGCAGGTGACAGCCTTCTGCTTTAGTAAATTGAGAAATTTGGGAAAGTTTTTACATCTGCTGCCAGAGAAATGATGACGGGTCATAGTCCATGCCACTGTGACATCTAGGCTGGACTATGCCAATGGCCTTTATTTAGGCCTGCCAGCGTACCTTGTCAGGAAACTACAGATGGTACAGAATGCGGCTGCGAGATTGATTAGATGTATTCCATTTCATCACCATATCTCTCCGCATATTAAAGAACTGCACTGGCTGCCGGTGAAAAAAAGAATTGAGTTTAAGGCCCTCACCCTAGCCTTCCGGACATTCCACGGTAACTGTCTTAGTTACCTGAAACAACGGCTGCGTACTTATAATCAAAATCGCCTACTGAGGTCTAATACTCTAAACCTGCTTTGCATTCCTTGAGTTAGGAAAGCTCGGCGGCAGATCTTTCACGGCGGGGGTAGCCAAATTATGGAACTCTCTGCTGAACCACATGCGTCACATTGACTCTGAACCAGTATTCAGGAAAACTGCAAAAAACGTGGCTCTTCAGTCTTGACTAAATCTCGAGGGTTATGTGGCTGTGCCACCTGTGTGGGCCACCTGTTGCCACAGCGCCGGGACTCCTCCATTGGAGGTAGCTGTTCGTGCTTTATAAATGTCAGTATTATTATTATTATTAACATACAAAAAATTGATTAATAACCGATCGGATCTGCTGATAAAACTTAGACAGCAATGGGCGGCAGACGTGGGGGAGGTAGACGACGATGACTGGCGAGAGGCCTTGGCTTCCCCTAGGGAGGTCGCCATACCTATGAGATTGAGACTAGTCCAACTTAAAGCTTTACATCGTACATATTTGGCTGCAAGTGTCCTAGTGAAGATGGGACTACGAGCAGATTCCCAATGCCTTCGTCAATGCGGCTTGGAGGGGACCTTTTTTCATACTATATGGGAATGCCCAGCTATTCAGAAATACTGGGGGGGCGGTCACACGAAGAATGGAGGAAGTAGGGGGGGGAAAGCTGCACCCCTCACCAAAACTTTGCCTGCTAAATATATGGGAGGCAACGGACTTAACCCAAACTGAACAATCCTGGGTCGGGCCCTGGTGAAATGTAATATTGCGCAAAAATAGGGAGTGGGGGAGTCACCACTACTGAAGGGGATGGGTGGGGGATATGGACAGGGCCCTGGTGGCTGAGAGAGATATATTAAAAAATAGAGGATGTCCTAAAAAGTGGGATCGAAATGGACTAGATGGAACATACATAGAGGTGGAATATGTCTGTCTCCCACAACGGAGCTTAGTCGAGGGACGGATGGAAGTCCAGATCATTCACTTCTCGAGGGATAGAGTAATAATAATTCAATATACACACAAATACAATGTAGTTGACTCAGTGTACTCAATGTGCGTTATTATTAGTAACTGACAAGTTATTGTACTGTACTATTGATGTTTTGTAAAATAAAAAGATTAATAATAAATTTTTTTTTAAAAAGAATCCTTAAGCGAGGTGAAGGCTCATTGTTTGCCCTACCACCTGAAGATTATTTTAACCATATTCCCCATTGATATTTTTTGCCTTTAGAAAATCGACTGGGAGAGGTCTTGATGATAATCTATTGATGTTCCTTTGTCTGGCTTTTGGCCAAGATTGCCTTTTTCTTCTCATAGAAATGTCCTTGGGATAGTAAATTGGGATGGCAGGGCCAGCTCCAGGTCTTTGGTTGGTACTCTGTGTTCTGTCTAGCCTTATTGGCTCTTTTCCCGCGCTTTCCTGGATGCTGTTGAAAAGGTTTTGAACATAGCGATGTAGGCCTTCTTGGGTGTCATGAGGGACTCTTCCAATGCTGTTCTGCAGGAACCAGTTCTCCAAGTCCTCGCATTTCTCCTGGAAAATTGCATGTTACTCTTCAAGCGTAATCATTTGGTTTTGTAGACAGTCGCAGTCATAAACGTGTTTGTTCAAGCCATTTTCTAGATAATTCACTTGTCCACCTAGGTCATTGATGACCTTCCTCATGTCTGGCAGATCCAGCTAGACCTTTGTTTTTACTGCCTGTATTTCTTCTTTGATGTCACTGAAAGCTTGTAGTATGAAGCACTTGGTGATTGATAGGTTAAGTCTGCCCTTGGGTTACAAAGGTCAATCAGAGTTCAAAATGCCTTCTTCACTCTTGTTGGCTCTTGCTCTTTTGGGCCTATTTTTGTGTAGCAAGTCTTGAGTAGTGGTTTCTTTCTTCCCTCTTCCAGCTGTCATTTGATGTGGTGCTCAATTGCACATTTTATAGCTTTGGACAGCATTACTCATCTCCCTGCCTAATTTGAAGCTTTTGTTTTGATTCATTATAATGGTGGGCCTTTAATTTCAAGTGTGTTTAGATCCCAGTCGTTTGGATTGTCCAACGTAACTCTCGTTGATTTTTAGCTACCCTGCTCTTGAGCTGCTTGGCATGGTTCTACTCCATTAGGGGAAGTGCTAACCGTGTCCATCTACCAATTAAGTTGGTACCCTTAGCTTGATTTATCTGAGCAGCACAAGTACAGGATATGAGCATGCATTAAGGAGCAAAAACGACGATGATATGCTGGAGTCTAGTGTGCAGGTCGGCCTTTTAGAATTAAAACTGAATTTAGAAAAGCTCCAACCTTCCCACCAAAATTAAAAGTTTAATTTTTCTATTTTTGTTGGTGAATTAAATAAAATGTCATCATTTGTATATTTGTTTGCATACTTGTTTCTGTGTTTTTGTGCATTCTTTTGAGGTGCAAATCGTTGAAATTATTTAGGACAGGGTACCTCGATTCTAGTCGTGATTCGGTGGGGGTCCACAGAATTTAATTGGTTAAGAACTGATAGCTTAGAGGATAAGGAAGTCAGTGGGACCCCCACACTTCACTGCTTTAGCCCATTCATGTAGAGCAGCTCCAGGTCTGTTAGGTGGGTTTCCTTAACCCTGCTCTGTCACAGGAATCCTGGAACCTCTCTCAGTCCATTTGCTTACACTTTTGCTTGATTCCCACCCAGTTCAGCCGCAAGTGGCTTGTAACCCATGTCCCCTCTCCAATAATTGAACAATTTGTTATACTGTCCACCTCTTCAGAGGCTCTCCAGTCAGTACTATACATTCAGGTTTGAGGCCCACCCATGATAGGTGAAGGTCTCTTATGTCCTTTCCCAGATGATGGCCTCTCCACGTCTCCATGTAGCTCCTGTGCCATGCAGGCACCAGCATCATCTGGCCCAAGTCCCACCCCCGGGCACCGTTGCAGTCCATGTTCGGTCCTGCTCATTTCAGGCCCAGAAATAGCCCCCACTGCTATTGCACCTCATGCTTATTTGCTCCAGGGGCAGTGTGTCCTGCCCCACATGTCTGTGTTATGGCCGCCCTGCCACTCATTAGGCCTTCAGAGGACCGGGTCTAGGCACAGTGAGACGAATCACCTTAACCAGCAGGTTGTCGGTTGCTTCTTTGACTCTGGGCCCCTTTGCTCACATATGAGGCCCGATGAGAGGAGTCCCTGGCGTCACTCTTGTCTGACTCTGCCTTGCTCTTTTGAGTATCAGATGTTGCTTCACTCTGAACTTCCAGAAGTTGCTGCTGCCATTTGTCCACACCATAAGGCTCTACTGGAACAGGGCCAGGGTGGACATCTCAATTTAACACTGTAACTAAGGATTCTTCACCCATTTCGGTCAGGTGCACCCCTTGGACATCAACTGCGCCTCAGTATATGTAGATGGGCTCTCCATTTAGTTGATTAAGTAGGATTTACGGTGTGAGTGGGTAGTGGCGAAACTACGCATCTGCCATCTTCCATTCATGACCGCGTTGCCCTACTGATCAGTTTTGCGCAGTGTTTCCCAAACGCATGGGTCGCGACAGTCCAAGCAATAAATAAAGATGCATTTAAGTCTACGTTTATCTTGTCACATTTGCGTGTTTAAACGACAGAGGCTATGTCTTCTGACAAGCTACTGCTTATTATTTTAACATGGGATTGGTGTTTCCTTTCCTTTCTCTGACTGCAAGGTGAGGAGTTTTTAAAGTGAAATGACAATCTTAGGATGTCGTGTTTTTGCAGCACAACAACATGTAAATACCTGTAAATTAACTCTATGTATTCAGCTGTTATGAAACAAAAATGAAGTAAATTATCTTGTCATTCTGAAGTGTGCTGGAAACAGAGATTTTAATAGCATCAAAACTAATAAAGCCACTTTAATTTGTGATGCACAAATGAGAAATATTCACAGAAGCCTCATGTCCACACAGCCATTTGTGTGCAGGATATTTTTTATCAGTAAACTATATGTCTATGCATTGTTAGTGGCCATTTATTTTTTTTTTGTTGTAGTTTTATATAGCGCGAACTTGGCCCGAAGATATCGGGTATCAGAGCACTTTACATGAGCACCAGTTGCGTTACACAAGAACATTCATTTTTTATAGGCATAGGGAGATTAAGTGATTAGCCCAGAATCCTAGGAGGTTGAGCGTCATTGCCGAGACTTGAACCCGGTTCCCCAGAGTAGAGCTCGACCGACTTAGCCGTTAGGCTACACCTCTCCCCTATTTCAATGAAAGATTTGTTGTCTGTTAAAGACAGTGCGCTACCAAACAATGCTTTAGTTACATAAAAAAATCACCTCATGTCTATAAAAGGTAGGTGGGTCACAAACGTTTTTCTTTAAAAAAAAAGAAAAAAAAAGTGGGTCGTGGTTATAAAAAAAATTTGGGAACCACTGGTTTAGACCATTGTTATCTGAAATGCTGAGGATTACTTTGTTACTCACCAATGAGAGTTTGCCAGGGACATTTCTTAAAGGTTCTCATGTCATTTTCTAGGAAGCCCAAAGTTGCTTCTATTTGAGATAACAGTGCTTTATCAAAAGTGTGTCAAATAAGCTTCCCCTTTCACATTATACCCATGCTCTGTTAGACCCCTTTTAATGTTGGCTGCATTTATGGTGCTGCCTTTGGAACTTTTACACAGGTCTGATATCACTTGTCTTGGTCTTACAATTGTCTTCCTTTTGGCAGTAACTTCCGCCTGAAGGGTTACTGGCTTTAAAGTCAAAATTTCCATAGTCTTCTCTAAGGGCATAGTAACTATGAAAGTGAAGCCATCCTCCCCTTCTAAGATGGTGACAAAGTTTCGGATAAACCAATCTGTTCAGACATCCACCTTCTTTGGCCACCACATTATTTTTTCAGATATGCAGGAGTCCGGTTGGATGGGCAGCTTTTTGTCATTTCTGTAGTTACTTCCAGCATTGTGGATGTTACTAAACAGGCCTTTTTGTGATGGATAGACTCAAGCATTAGGAAGCACTGAGAGGCAGCTAACATGACCCCTGAAGGAACAATCACATACTCCACCAGTGTAAGAGCAGCAACTGCTGCTTTCAGCTGGAGGGTCCCTTTGCAAGACTATTCCAAGACTGCCACTTGGCCATCTCTTAATAAGTGTGTAAAATGTCATTGCCATAGTTAAGATGTTGGGACTGAAGCGTGTATTGGAAGATAGGTGGTTCAGCACATTTTCAGGAAGCTTCACGTTCGTTTGTCCATCACAGCCCGCTCCATTCAAATTTCTTGAGTGGTATTTTAAAAAGTAAGCGTTTTCCTGTAGTATTGGTTATTTAGGTGAGTGTCTTTCCTTAGTAGATTCTTAGTCTGCTCAAATTCCCTATCTGTCCTCTGACCTTGTGGTGACTACCAAATGGGAAATGTCTTGGAAGTGAAGGAATCAGGCAGGGTAAGATAATGTATGTACTTTGTGTCATGAGGTATAGTTTTTTTTTTAAAAACCTTTATCACTTTCAAGTTAACCAACAGTGCAGCGTTCAAAACAGGGATCACATTATACAGTAAGCAGTCAAGGTAACACAACACTACTGATAAACAACTGTTACGATTCCACAAAGGACGATTATACAGTGTGAGTACAGTGGAGTATCCTGGGCATATCACATCTACTGCTCCATGCACTGAGTGCAAGAGAGGTCTAATTATCTCTGTCATCACTGTCGTCGCTTGACAAAGCGTCATCCGGGGCTAGAAATCGGTCTCCCAGGGCCCTCCATGTAAGTATGTCATCTCCTATCATCTCTCCTGCTCAGCTTCATTTGGAGTTTCGCCGCTAGCATCCATTCCTCTACATCTCTGAGCCAGTGTTTTATCTTTGGGTTGTATTGACCCATCCATGTGATGGCCTCTCTGCGTCGGGCCAGGAGTAGTGCAAGTTGCAAGTATTTGTATGCCATCTTACGACCTTTGGGCCTATCGATATTTCCCAATAAACAAAACTGTGGGGTGAGGGTGGCCTGTAGCACGGTGGTGTGCGTTAGTTTTTCCACTAACCACACCCAAAACTCCCACACCGACATCCCCAGGCCAAGTGTAGAAAGTCAGCTCCCTGGAGCCCACAGCAAGGGCACGTGTCCGACCAGGATCGAGACATCAGATGAAGTGCCAAGGGCGTCATGTAAGTACGGGAAAGTAGTCCCGGTCAGCCTGACTAGTTCGGCCAGGCCAGCATAATGTAGGAAGTGTCCATGTCCCAGTGCAAACTCCGCCTGTGCAGCCCAGAATGAAATTAAGTGCTCATTGGGGTACAGGTCCCCCAGTAACTCGCATCTCCCATCCCTCCAAGCCTGAAAGGACATGTTTTCGGCCATGCGCTGGATTGGCGCAAGGATCCATACATGTAATTCTCTGTGTAAAGGAGTCCTTCGAAGAACAACTGTCACAAGCTTCTGTCATACGTGAGCGGTCTTTCTGACCACTCATGGCCCATTAGGCAGCGCGCTGGAGCACTCAATCAGCAGTGCCGGGAGCTCCGTAATACCAACCACTCCCGCCCGCATACACTTCTCCCAGCTATCACCGCCCTCCAACCAGCAGACAGAATGCTGCATATGTGCAGCATAGTAATAGAATTCAAACTGTGGCAACTTCCAGCCACTCTCCACATCTCTGGGTCAGTGTGTCCAAGGCCACCCTGCTATGCCTACCAGCCCAGATTAGTTAAACAAGAATGGAGTCCAGCTGGCTGAATACTCTGGAAGGCAGAGAACAAAGGGAATTCTGTATGACGTACAGGCAGGAGCACCATTTTGCAAATCGCTATCCTACCCATAAGTGACAGTGGCAATGTGTTCCAGAAGGCAACTGATGTACGTGGGTAAGTCCATTACCCTCCCTAAGTTAAGGCTCAGCTGCTTCTCCTTGGAATGTGCAACCATGATTCCGAAGTCGCAGAAGTGTTCCAGCTCCCATCACAGGCCAATGTTAGGCAGGTGCTCCACAGGGGTCCCCGACAAAGCTGCGAGGGGGAACAATAAGGACTTATTGCGGTTGATCTGCAGTGTCCTGAAGAACAGTTGGTGTTGCACATTTGGGACAAAAATGTCACCACCCATTTTACCAGTGATACTGTGTTAAAAAAAATACTTCCCAGGTCCCCATCTGTAGCTGGGATGTTTCAAAAATAAAAAATGTTAGAGGGAACTTTGTATCTGTCTGAGCCAAAGTTATTAGAAGTGTGTACCTTTACTGTTTGTAGCATGTGTGGCTTTAGATATACATGCTCTGCATACTCGTGCAATCTAGTTTCTAGTGCTTGATAGCAACCTCTGAGGACTTGGAGCAATCCATTCTTCAGCATCTACAGGAGAAGCTTGATACTCAGCAAAAGAGACCTTTTATACACCCACTAACAGGAAAAATTACCACCAAGCCCCCGCCACAGGGCACTTTGCCAAAAAAGCAGAAGTTGTCCTTCGAGGACAGGGCACTAACCTATTTTCTGCTTGCTCTCCTCCGCCTCCTTCTCCACCCTCCCTGCCGCCACCACATGTGCCACCTCCTCTAGCTTCACCACAGAGGTCACTTCATTTTTCAGATGGGGAAGGGCAACACAGCCCGTTGTATCGAGTAGAGCCATATGATGCACCTATGACCCTGAATCGGGGAATGAATACAATGTTGATACCTAAGGTGACACAGACCCTGCTCTCGCGACACCATCCCCGCCAGATGATACGTCTTCCTCTCGCAGGGTCATCCACAGATCAGCTACTTAACATACAGAAGACATCCATGTCGTCCAGGAAGATGATGACTTCCTGGTCGAAACAGGGTAGACAAAAAGTACAAACCCTCTCTTAACTATCCACCTCATATCTGCGGATACATTCCACCTGCCTCCCTGGTAGTTCACACAGTGCACGCTAATCTCCAAAGTAAAGGTTTTACCTCCGGATAAGGAGAGTAAAAAAGATCGACGCAGTAGGTAAAAGGGTGGCAGAACAATCCGCTACATACTGGTGAATTACCAGCTCGGTGGACCTTCTCGGCAAGTACGACATGACGGGGCACACTGGACGAAATGGAGGAACTACTCCAACACGAATATGTGATGTTACAACGCGATCAAAATGATCGCGGTATGTAACATCGCAGTTTTTACAACGCAAGTCGTTACAATGACTTGCGCTGGACTTAGGAGTAGTAAGATTTACTATTCCAAAACCAGTCTACGTACAGTAGGGAAGGTGTTGGAATAGTAAATCTTACTATTCCTTAGGTTATAGCGCCCTCCAGTGCAAGTCGATGTAATGCTTGCGTTGTAATGGCAGCGTTCTAAATGCATCGCGGTGTAATCACCGCGATGTAAAGGATGTTTCCCCTCCAACACATCCCCACACACTACAGTGTGGTCAGGAGATTGTGGTTGAAGTCCAAACTATCATGCGTGCGGCTCAGAACACCACACTTGGTCAGAATCCGTACACGCTGCTGTACGGGGGACGCAGCACAGTTTTCCGCACCGGACATCCTGATCTTAATTGTCCGCCAGTAAAAGGCAGCGGTTGCACAAATTCCATATTAATCCATAATACAGTGTGAGACGCCTTAAAAATACCCCCTTCCAACTATTCGGATTTACAACGGCCCCCCCCTTTTTGTATTACATATCCAAATATTCGGATCGACTATCTTTCCATCCGATACTAACATCAGTAACCATACACATAGGTCGCTTGACCTTTCAAGTACCTTTACCTTTTTACACTTACTGCCAGATGATTCTAAGCTTCTATCAAGGTTGTTTTATTAAATCATACATGACTTCCTGATGAAGGCGCACCGCCAAAACGCGCGTAGGACACAGATTTTCAACAGCCATGTCAAATAGGATTATCTCTCAATGAAATGAAGTGAATTTTTTACTGTATAATCTGTTTCCTCCTTCAAAAAAACATATAAACCTTGTATGATATTTTTACATACAATATGGTGTACAAATAGGCATTGTGTGAATGTAACAGTATGACTGAATATTTACCGTAGGAATCATGGTTTTATAAAGACGTAGAATGAATTAATGCATATCATTATTGTACATACTATGATACTGTTTTGAGAGGATAAATGTTCATTCTTCTTCCTCCCTTCTTTTTATTCTCAAAAAAGATAAAATTCTCTGTATAAATAAAATATATTTTTGATACCTAACACATGGGTGTGTATATATTGTTTGTAAAATATATATTAAAAAAAAAATTAGGTCCACGCTTTTGAATAAATTTCCTAAAGGTTTTTTACACATTTGAAGTCCAAACTATCTACAGCACCACAATCCGCTGCACTCTCAACGCAGCAAATACTGCGGCCAAAGGTCTTAGCATCAGCATCCTGGTCTGCCATCATGCCTGGCTCCGTGTCTCTGGTTTGAAGCCAGAAGTCCAACAGGATCTGTTAAACCTGTTCCATGGAAAATATCTGTTCGAACTTCAAGTGGATCATATGCTTGAGAAACTAAAAAGCAACATGAATACTGCCAAGACGATGGGAGCTCTTCAGGTGCCCTTACCACGAGGATCCATCCTTATGGAGGTTTCAGTACAGGGGTGGTAGTAAATTCATATCCCTATTTCCTACCTAAAGCAGCAGCAATACCACCCGCAGTCCACACAGGGGTGGCTACAAAGGCAGAACCAAAATAGACAAGGCCAAGGGTGCGTCCTCCACCAAGCAGTGACTCCTTTTCACTCCCTCTCATGATCACACTACACCTGTTGGGGGTAGGCGACAGGGGTATCTTCTGTATTGGGAAGTTATCTCCTCCGACCAGTGGGTACTTTCCATCATACACCACTGTTACTGACTGGAACTCATTGCAACCCCACCAAACATTCCACCCCGCACACATCCTCCCTGCAGAACATCAACACCTTCTTCAAGAAGCGGTCTAGGCACTTATCCTCAAGGGCGCAATAGAACCAGTACAATTGCAACACCAACACAGGGGAGTCTACTCTCTCTCTTTCCTCAGCCCCAAAAAGACGTATCTCTAAAGCCAATCCTTGATCTTAGGCCTCTCAACAATTACATCCTCTCAGAACACTTCCATATGGTCACTCTGCAGAATGCCATCCCTCTTCTACAGCAAGGCAAATATATGATAGCTTTCGATCTAAAGAATGCCTACGTTCATACACACGCTCATTGACGCTACTGTGATTTGTGGTATGTGGTCAGCATTATCAGTTCAACGTTTTGCCCTAGGGTGTCACCACTGCCCCCAGAGTGTTCACACAGTGCGTCGATGTTGTGGCCGCCAACCTCAGACAGGGAGGCATTCATGTGTTCCCATACTTGGATGATTGGTTGATCAAGAGTGCATGCAAGCAGCTCTGCCTCTCCCATACCCAGTTGACTATTAACCTCCTTCACAAACTGGGCTTCACAATAATCACTGCCAATTTCCACCTGCAGCTTCTGTAGATTTAGTCTTTTCTAGGAACCATTCTAAACACACTTACTGGCAAAGCTTACCGTAGTCGAGAATCGTCAAATGGTCGTCAGAACAGCTATGCGCTTTCGAGGCATGGTAGCCATTGCCATTGTTCCTAACGCCCATCTACACATGCACCCGCTGCAGCACTGCTTCTGAACGCAATGGTCACAAGCAGAGGGTCATTGATAGGATCTAGTGTTGATATGAGCCAGGACCCATCACACTCTGCAGTGGTGGAATACCAACAATGTTTTGCATGGGCGGCCCTTCATGGACCCGATTTTGCAGGTGCCCATCAACACGGATGTATCTTTCTCAGGGTGGAGAGCGCATCTTCAGCATCTGACAGTTCAAGACATGTGGTCCCCGCAGCAGTGGGCTTTCACATCAATTACTTTAAGCTGCTGGCCATCCAATGAGTGCTCAAGGCATTCTTCAAGTAGATTCCACACAAAGTAACCCTCATAAAAACAGACTTGACCGCCACAAATTACTTCCAAAAATAAGACAGCACTCACGAACCACAAATAACTGCACTAGCGCCGAGCATTTGGCATTGGGTTATTCACTATCGGATACACCTCCTGGCGGAGCACCTTCCAGGAGTGGACCACAGTTTTGCAGAGCAGCTTATCGGGATGCAGCAACAGGTCCACAAGTGGGAACTCCACCCATAAGTCCTACTCCCATACCGCCCAAAATGCCAAAGTTCACCTCCATGTTTTCTAACATCTAAGGGGATGATCCTGTTGAGGCAAGGAGGGGTGGGATCGAAACTATATGTTCGAGGCATATGAGCTGCAGATCTCACACTGAGCATTAGATCGCCATTGATCCAGCGCTATCAATAAAATTTCTTCTCCTATATGCTTTGGACGTCCAGGTACAAATATCCCTTTTCCACAACTATATCCATATGACGGTGGGGCCCATAACACCGCATAAACATTCACTCTCTCATATATTCCCTGGATTTCATCCGTTTTACTTAGGAGAAAACAGTAAATGATTTGCTGGAAGGAGACGGGATGCCTTTTAAAACGACATAATACTTCTCAAACTTTAAGGTATTACGCTCATTGGTCGATGGACCAACTAGTAGGAATCAGTTGATGGTGATTAAGACCAGCTCAATCACTATAAACCTTTAAACATTTACATTTATCATTGAGCTAAAGAACCACAGACTCATTGTTTTAAAGATAATAAAGTTTATCTAATTTTTAGAAGCATGAATAAGTTTCAAATTTATTATTCAGATTAATACATTTATCATCATTATAAGAATAAATTTAAATTGCAATGCATACCTATTAGATGGAAAAACAAAGTTCGTCACAGCAATGAATTCAGATCACAGCATAGAACTCCCGAAAAACTGTCTATCTGTCCTGTAAAACAGGCCTTCTCGACAGATCACCTATATGGTGTTTCCCGCCACAATACAGTTCTTTTCCCTTATAGTATTTAGGAATAAAAGGTCTAATAATAATAAAAATGGAAAGTCTATCAAAAGCAAAAGTTTCCCAGCAGCAGCGTTCCGTGCTCAACAAAAATATAAAAAGCAGCAGCAGCAACAGTAGTAGTAGCAGTTCCCCCCTCCCTCAGAGTAGGTCTTCTTATACCCTAATACTAGCTTACTAAGTGAAAATGTTACATCTTTGGGGGCGAGATTCTCTCTAATTGGTCCATTTGGGGTCAGTATACATCTCATTATGAATATCCTTGCTCCAACCAGTTCTTTGTGGAAAGTTCATACTTCTGTCGTTTCTCACGGGTTCATGACCCATCCGCACATTGGTCTCTATCTGTATCCTTTTTCTGATACTTTAAATTGAACAGTTCATTGTTTATTCACGTATTCACTGCAACTTCTCACGCTTTTCGCTATGTCCTTCTTTGGCACACGTTTGTATAATAAGGTCATCGCAGCCTTGACCACGCTTCCATCCTAGGCTTTGGGACGGTCACATGATCCCTTTGTTCACAGCTTTTCTTACTCGCGGAAACCATTTTGCGCCTGCGTACTCTAGCTTGTTTGCCTCAGCAGCCATTTTTACATCGCGTCACAACAGGCCTAAGCGAACTATTTATAAGGATAAACAGAACATAGTTAAGAATAAAGAATATAAGCCTTTTCGTTTCCCTCCCATCATTCTACGTACCCCAATTAAGTGTTACCTAGCAAAAGCGACATATAAAGCTATTTCTTACTTACCAACCACTTTACTTTGCCACCACACAGTTTATTTCCAAGCACAAATCATGCAATTATTATTCTAATTAGTACGCAAATCATTAGGTTTATGTTATCCACGTTAACAATTGTAAGTAAATTAGTTTGCACGGATATGGCGTGTTACCCATAACCCTTATCATGACACATACATGGTTGGTTATTTATTGAGACGAACCTGTGTGTTAATTATTCAACATAAATATTAGGAGGTTAAATTTTTTTTTGTATACCCTGCTCCATCAACTCCCCCCTTTGGTGATTTTTAATATCACCACAAAAACCCATGTTACACAATTCTGTCAGATAGCATATTTCTTGTCCGGTTTGTTTTTGTTAGTTTACACAACTGTATCCCTTTCATCTTGTCTCTTTGTTTTCTTATACATGTTTTCTTTTATTTCTTCTAACTCTATTTCACCCAACTCTCTTTCTCTTTCTTTATTTATCTTTTCTTTTTCTATTTTATTCTGTCTTTTTCTTCTCTTTATACATACAATAATTAATTTTAATACTAGAACTATTAGTATTATTATGGTCGCTATTATGATTTTCCCTATTATTAATCTACTCATTCTAGTAAACCAATTTATTACTGAGGAAAAACTCTTACCAAGTTTTCCCAATGAATTTTCAACCTACAGTGGAACAAGTTCTTTGTGCAAATTGGTAATATTCTTAATATACTTTTGTATATTTTCACTTTTATCTGGAATGTAAGTGCAACAATGTTGGACTTTCAACATTCCACAGACTCCACCCTCTTTTGCCAAAAGAATGTCAAGGGAAAGTCGATTTTGCATCACCATAGCTCTCATGGCAACCATTTCGGTATTTACCATCAAGAACCCTCCAGCAGTATCTGTAGATAAACGATCTACTACTGTGGATAACTTCCGAATTTTAAATGCATTCAAAGATATTCCCACTGCTGGTATCAATGCTCCAAAAATATCACCTACTATTTCTGAAAAACTTTCCCTTTTCCTACGTGTAAATGTCTTTACCATTTCGTGTGTTCCCTTTTCTGTTCTATCTACATGAAAAATCTTTGGAAAGACCAGGCCTAAGTAACATGATCCATACCAATGGTCAAGCAACCTGTAATAAGCTCTGTTACCGCAAATATAATAGATCCCAGGAAATATTGGATCTTTTCCCCTTTGAATCCCCAACCTCCTAAAATGTTATAATTGTCTTGGCAATCACTGGAACCCACGAAATAGTTGTCATATCTTGTTCTATTTCTTCTAATGCACAACCTTCCCTGTTGGGGCCAATCCAGAGTCATAGCTGCATTTGTCTTTTTCTTGTCATGATTTTCTTCCTCAAACGCCCAAAGAGGTGTTTTTGTCTCTTCTGTCACTTTTCTTTGAAATTTTACTCTTCTATCCTCGACCATTTCTAAAAACACCTTTTCTTCATTCCTTAACTCACAGGTAAGGTTGTTTTTAACTATATCATCTAATGTTAGAATTTTATTTTCTATGAAAAATTCACCAAACGTTCTTGCTTCTTTCACTTTGTTTAGTTCAGAAACTATAGGAATCTCTGCAAAAATCTTATCTATATCAGTATAATAATATTCTAATCTTCCTGTCTTGTAAAATAGACTTGCTAAAACACTACATGTTATTCCATACGTCAAAGGAAGGTGACGATAGGTCACACCTTCTGCAACAGACGCAGGCAATTGCATACAAACATAACAATCTCTCACATCCATTGTTTCTACATACTCATATAATAATTTAGTGAAAACTATTTTTGAAAAATCTGTTATTGATTTGTCTTTATGTAACTCTGCACTACTTTTTAATATAGCTGTTTCCTGCATGTTAGCTCCCTTTTCTTTCTCTGTGTTATTCTTTAATATAGACGTTTCTTCTACAGCTAATCTAATTGGAATGGTGATTGCTAAAATAATCCATACGGTCATTAATAACCCTGTACCCTGTACAAAAGAAGCACATCTTACACCATCTACGTAAGAACTCACATCTACATGTTCTATTTTTAGTATCTACCATTTTGTTCTATTACTTATTCTGTAATATGCACAGAAAATGTGTCACCACACCTCAGAAATGACCTCTTGGCCACCCTACGCTCTCACTTTGTCTTGTTTGGTACTTTCTTTAGTTCTTTTCAGAACTCTTTCTTGTCAAATCCAGTGTTTTGTCCAGTCCAGTAGAAATTTGTTCAAATTTCTTTAAATTTGTTGCACTTCACCTTCACCCATTAGGTTGTAGCTTTGTTCCGGGTTCTCGTGAGTGATCTCTTCTTCTTTGATATCAGTCAACGCAATGTATAGCCATTCAGGCGATTTATACTTCAGATTAGCTTTCTTTACTCTTTTTGTTTTCTGCAAGTGTTTTCCTCCTTGTTTTTCTTGTTCCTTTTGACTTGTTATTTCATTTACTTGTTCTGCATTCTTTCCATCTAACCTTATGATCTTGTATCTCAATGTTTTAACTTCGTGGGGCCAATTGTCTCCCTTTCTTGGCCTTTTTGGTTCACTTTCTTTTTCCTCTTTCTGTTCTCCAAGTTCTCTTTCTTGACTCTAGTTTCTGGTTTCTTTCTTCTCCACTTTCTTCTGACTCTGTTTCAGTCCTTTCTTTATTGTCTCTTATCTTAAATTTTAGAATTTCACTTCCTTCATCTGTTTTTGATTTTCCTCGTGTTTTCCTTTGATCACCTACTTCTGTCCCTCCTCGAGGTTCTTCCGAATTTGTGTCAATCTCTCTATCTGTTTCTGAATTTCCCTGTTCCTTTGTTCGTCGATCTGTCCCTACTGCTCCTCGGGAGTCTTCCGATTCTTCTACCTTTCTATTTGAAACTGTCCCTTCTTCGTCTATTAATATAATTTCTGAAGGATCTTCACCATAACTTGTACTTGGTTGCTCACTGTTACTATCTTTTTGCTCAGTTTCTTCTTTTATGCTATCAAATTTCCAATTTCTTTTCAGATTTTCATCACAATCAGAATGCTCTGTATCAGATGCTGAACTAGTGTCTGAAGATCGACCTGTAAGTCGACATGTGGAAATATCAATTTCTGGAGCCCTGTTCGTCTCTTCCTCTGCATCAGATGCTGAACTGGTATCTGATATTTCCAGATGTCGACTCACAGGTCGAGCTTCAGGATCTGGAACTCTGATGGTATGGCTGGCATGTACCCAGTGTTTTACTCCTGCATATTTGACTGCAGTTGTTGTCACCAGGATCACTTGTCGTGGTTGGTCCCAGCGAGGAACCAAACAGTTTCTTCTTCAGTGGACTTTTATGCGGACCCAATCTCCTGGATTCAAGTCATGAGCTGGTTTTCTTTTAAGAGTGGTCGCATCCGGTCCAACCTAATGAAACACAGAACGTACCACATCAGCCAATCCTTTGCAATAATCCAATACGAGATCATCAGTTATAGTCAGTAGTTTGTTGACCGGTACATGTGCTTGCCTCATTGCTCGTCCCATGATTATTTCGTGGGGACGAAGTCCTGTCTTTCTTTCAGGTATGCTTCTGATAGTCATTAAGACCAATGGCAAGGCAACACATTTTCCCTAGCCTGTTCTTTATTGTTCCATTCACTTGCTCTACTATTCCAGAAGCCTCTGGTCTGTATGCACAGTGCAATTTCTGTTTAATACTAAGTGCTTCACAAATCAGTTGAATCAATTCGTTTTGAAAATGTGTTCCTCTATCTGTTTCAATCGTTACTGGAAAACCATACCTTGGAATTAATTCTCGCAGCATAAGTTTAGCTACTGTAATTCCATCATTCCTTCCTGTCAGGTATGCTTCCACCCAACGGTAAAACAAACAGACGACTACAAGAACGTATCTTAGTCTATTACTGGGGGGCATTTCTATAAAATCCATCTGCATTCTCGTGACAGGACCTCCCTCTCGTCCTATTGTTCCTAGACTCACTACTGTCTTTCTTCCTGGATTTAGCTGTTGACAGATAAGACATCTTTGACAAAGACTCTCAGCTATGGCTCTGAATTTTGGATTATACCATGTTTGCCTAAAAGTCTGATCATTGCATCTCTTCCAATATGTGCTTGTCCATGGTACATCCGTGCCATGTCAGAAATCATGCTATCAGGCATAACTGGTCTTTCATCTCTGTAAACCCAAACATCATTTTCCTCCCGTTTTCTGCATCCTGCTTTTATCCAGCTATCTTTTTCCTCATCATCTGCTGCTTCCTGTAATTGTCTCACCTCATCCCATGTCTCGACAGGGTTAGTAAAAAGCAACGGACATGAAATATGCTCTCTCTCTCTGTTTCTGTTTAATGAGACTACATTTTTGGCACAGTACTGAGCTATTTCATCAGCAAACTTATTGCCGACAGTTATGTAGTCTTCCCCATTTTTATGTGCATTGCACTTTACCACCGCAATCTGTTTAGGCAGCTGTATCGCCTCAAGCAACTTTTTCATAAATTCACCATTTTTTATTGGGGTTCCTGCAGACGTCAAGAAACCTCTCTGGGACCAGGTCTGCCCAAAATCATGAACCACTCCAAAGCCATATTGGCTATCCGTGATTACTGTGACTCTGACATTCTTTCCCAATTTGCATGCTTGAATTAGAGCAATCAACTCCGCTACTTGGGCAGAATGTATCCCTCTCAAACAAGATGCTTCCATTACAGCAGCTACTGTGCAAACTGCATATGCTGCACTCAGAACTCCATCATTCGTTCTCAAACATGAGCCATCCACGAACAGAATATAATCTGATTCCTTTAAAGGCTCATCCCGTATATCGGGTCTTGGTTTTGTATAATACTCAAGTACATTCAGACAATCATGGTCAACTTCGTCCATTTCAATTACACTCTCTTCATCTGGCAATGATGTTGAAGGATTCACATTTATGCATCTGTCAATGGTGACATTGTCTGCACTCAAAATTACTTTTTCATACCTAGTCAGCCGACTATGTGTCATATATTGGGTTTTGGTTCTTGTCAAAAGAATTTCCACAGAATGAGGGACATATACTCTTAGTGGATATCCCATCACAATGCCTTCACTCTGCTCCAGACTTACACAAGTAGCAGCAACTGCTTTCAAACATCCAGGCAACGCTTTGCTACTGGGTCTAAGACAGCTGAAAAATATGCAATGGGTCTTTTCATGTTTCCGTGTCTCTGCACTAGGACTGAAAATGCACACCCATCTCTTTCACTACAATACAACTCAAAATCTTTTTCATAATCGGGCATTCCTAATGCCGGGGCTTCACACAGTTTTGTTTTTAGTTCTCTGAATGCTTTCATTTCCTCATCATTCATTTCAAAAGGATCTTTAACATCCTTCTTTGTCAATCTCTGTAATGGTTTTGCAATCAATGAAAATCCACTTATCCATTGTCGACAATATCCAACCATTCCTAGGAACATTCTTACTTCTCTCTGTGTCATTGGAGCTCTCATTCCTTGAATTATTTTTATCCTTTCAGTCGTTACCTTTCGCACTCCCTTTTCAATCTTATGTCCCAAATATTGACAAAAGTGTAATTTTGATGGGGACACCTTATGTCCTCCTTTTGCTAAATGATTCAGCAAAGCAATTGTGTCAGTAACACATGCTTCCTTTGTCTTTGATGCAACCAATAGGTCATCAATATACTGAACCATCACAGATTTTTCTTGCATTTTTAAATCTTCCAATGATTTCTTTAGAATCTGATTAAAGATCGAGGGGCTTTCTGTATACCCCTGAGGAATTCGGCACCATGCCAAAATACGCTCTCGAACCTGAACGCAAATAATGGCTGGCTATCTGGATGTAATGGGATAGAGAAAATGCATGGCACAAATCAATAACTGTGTACCATTCTGCTTCACGTGGAATCTGGTATAGAATTACAGCAGGGTTTGGTACTATTGGGCAGCAAGGCACAACAATTTTGTTTACCTTTCTCAAATCCTGTACAATTCTATATGTTCCATTCGGCTTTTTCAGTCCCATTATAGGTGAATTACATGGGCTGCTCATTATTTCTCTCAGAATTCCTTGTTCAATCATTTTATTTATTACAGGTGTTATTCCTTCAATTATTTCTGGTGTCAATTTATACTGTGGCGTATTTGGGTAACTTGTTCCTTCTTTAACAGAGATTTTAACAGGGTCTACTCCTTTCATTAACCCTATATCTTCACCCGTAAAATCCCACACTTCCTGTTTCACGGTTTCTTTCAGTTCAATTGGGATTTTCTCTACGTCAAACACAGGGAATAAATCACTCACTTCTGACTCTAAATTTACCAATGTCATTTTATAGAGTACATCTTCATCTGGGGTTTGAAATGCAATCCCATCTGGAGTACAATAGATGGTGCAGTTCATCTTGCAGAGTAGATCGCGTCCTAATAGGTTCACAGGACTGCAATCACACACCACAAATCGGTGCATATCACTGAATGGCCCAATCTTTACCTCCACTAGTTTGGTAAGAGGCGCTCTAATTTGCTGATTCGAAACACCCACGACTTGGATATGTTCACCTGAGAGAGGAAGGTTTGGAATTTCCACTGATCTAACAGTAGAACGGGTAGCTCCAGTGTCCACAAGGAATGTTACATTTGCACCATTCACTTCTCCATCCACAAATGGACCTGCTTGATCTACCTCTAGAGTTGCGCCAAGCACGCACTCTTCCTCCTCTCCTAGGCACCGTCATAAACTTTCATCCGACTCATTCCCATCCTGTCGTAACCAGTATTGAGATATGGCAGCTGCGCGCGGCAATTGTGTTACCTGCTCTCCTCCGTAGAATCCTGTTTCTGCACTGTATCTATGTGGGTTTACACTCTTGGGAAGTGGTGGTTGAGGCACCTGACTTTGCTGAGTAACTACCTGTGGTTGCTGCAGCTGTTGGTAACTCACCTCACTCTGCACCTGTGGATTTAATGATTGATTTTCCGCATGAGTTTTTGGAGGGAATTTACACTCGTTTCTCCAATGTCCTAACTTTCCGCAGTTGTGGCATGGCCACTTTTTCTTTGCCTCTTCTATACTCATTTGACCTTTTCCTTTACCTATATTTGGTCTGGATTTTGTCTGTCCTGCCTCATTAACTTGATTATTCAATTGAGCTTCTTGTTTTTCTGCAACTTTCACCTGTGCCCACATTGCTTTCTCTTTCAATTTACGCTGTCTACTCTCAATGTCATCACTGCAGTATTTAGCATATCTCAAAACCTCATCTACCGTGCTGTTCTGCCAACAAATCATATGTTGCTTAATCATTTCACTTATCTCTGGTTTTAACCCATAAACAAACCTATATATGAAATGGCTCATGTCCTTTTCATTTAATGTCTCATATCCACTATACTGTTTAAAAACTAACAGTAGCCTTTCATAGTACGCATGTACAGATTCTTTACTCTCCTGTGTGATTCTGTCGATTTTTACCCAATCCGTTTCTTTGGGTGGGATTTTATTTTTCAAAAAGGTAATAACTTGGTCATATTTCCTCATCACTTCTGGTCCTGGCGCTCCTGTTTTAGCGTCTCTTGGATATTCTACAGTTGGCCAATCAATAGTAATCTTACATTCTGTCCACAAATCAGCTGGTACTACTATGTCAAATAATCCATCCAAATCTATCCATAACACCTTAGAAACCTTAACAAACCTCTCCACTTGTCTGTACCATTCTACTGGTTTTTCTCTTAATTTTGGGAAATCATTTGTGAATGACAGTATATCTTGTCTAGACCATGGGACATGCACATAACTACCTCCTGGAGTTTCTCATCGGGTACTCCCTTACAATTGATTCCTTGTCTGTCACCGCAAAAGCCAAAGACGCTTTATCGGTCGTTTTCTCATTCCTTTTAGTCCACCTGCTTCTCCATCTATCCACATCACCCCATTTTCTCAGCAAAACAATTAATTCTTTTATTTGGGTTAACCGTCCTGAAGTATTTAAATTTTCTATATCTTTCTCGCAAAAATCTACTCTATATGGTTTCTGTAAACTTCTCACCTTTACAAATTCTACTCCTAGTTCATTTGCTGTTTCTTCTAATTTGTCATGTAAATTTCTAGCTCTCCATGTAATACTCTTACATAAGAACATTATCTCCTCATCCTGATAAGTTTTCAATTTTTCTGTACCAATTGTCCCTAAGATCAATTCTTCCATATCTATTTTTAACCTAATTACATCTAATGGTTTTGATTCCGTCTCTTTCGTTTTCATCCATTCATTCAATTCATCCGGAGTCGGACCTATAGGTGTACTATTTAATTCTATCCAATTTTCACTTCTTTCTGTCAAATTAGTAGGTGGGCTTGGTCTATATGAACTGACCAGATTTCTTGCACCTTCATTGTCTAATTCCATCCCTTCTTTTCAAATTTGAATTCATAGGAATGACTAAAGAATGCTCTTCTATCTTCTGATTCTCAAAAACTGGTATTACTGGACCTATTGTTACGGGTACAGTTACAGCTTCCATATTCATTGTCAATTCTCTTATCTTTTCAGTCAATTCTCTTGTGGTTTTTGCTAATTCAGTTGTATTGTCACTTTCAACCTTCTCGCTTTGTGGAGTTTTCAATTGATCTTGTGACCTATTTATCTCATCTCATCTCTCCGTTCGGGATTTTTATTCCTCCCAGTTTCCATTGGCGGTGCATTAGGTGTCACCACCGCAGAATTCTGTTGGTATGGAGGTGGGTTTCTGTTTAAAATATCTTCCAGCAATTCATCTTCCGTCTCACTACCACCATACCCGTACCTTTCAGTAACTAAATGCTTCTTTTTCTCTGTACATTTTCTCCTTGCTTCTTCCTCAACTGTAAAAGCTGGAAATAAACCTCCTGTCATATTAGCATATCTCCAACGCTTTATTCTGTCCTCATGATTCACTGCGCATAACCTTCCGGGTACAAACTCATGATTTTTTAATCCTCTGAATCTTTCTCGTTCATACATCTCATCTTCCCATTCACTTAAAGCTTCAAACTGTGTTGGTCTAGGTTTAGGCTCAAGCATCGTCATCTTTTCCCTCAAATTCCGAAGTACCGCTACACTAAATGAACCATTCTCAGGAAATGCTAATACTCCATCATTTTGAGTATATTTAGTCCAATTTTCCAACCATATGCAGGTATGATATCCGTATTTCAGCATCATATGCGAAGCTGGTGATTTCGGCGGAGGAATTACTTGTCCCTCTCTAGTCACTACCTTTTTGTCTTTTTTAAAAAAGTTCTTAATTTTTGCTATCCACAACGTTTTCTCTCTACCATACTCATAATAAGCCATAATTCACAATCTCTTTCCTTTCTCAAAGTCCGCAATTCAACTCTGTTCTCTATGCGTTATTCGGACCTATCACAGCGCGACTCCCACCAACGCTCCAATCCGAAGCTTCTACGTCACTGCTTATCCAACCACTCCTAGCGCGTCTCACACCAACGCACCAATCAGAGCGTCTTCTGTATAACTAGTGCACTGTCCAATCCCAGCGCGGCTTTTGTCAACGTCAGTTCTGCTCCTGACCACTCCTTTACAAAATTTATCGGCAATTTATTTTTCAACTGTTCTTGGTTAGTTACGACATTAAAAACACATTTCCATTGTCTGATTTCGCTAACAAAAGTGACGGTTTTATTCTATTTCGCAAGAATACAGTTTCGTTCGATAAGTGTAGCACTTCCCTCTACCTTACCCTTCTTTCAAGCAAGGGGTAAACCCGTTTCTCTGGGGATAAAACACATGTGGAGACTACACTGCTCCTGAGAATTAATGCCAGAGTTTCACAAGAAAACCGGTTGCTATTTCACTCACACACCTTTTATACGGAAAATGTCCCTATCATAACACAACCTGTGTTATCACCAATATGAACTCAGACAATGCACTATTCCATGTGACTTCTCTTGCCACACATGTCCACTTCCTACTTCCCGGAAGCTTCAAAACCTTTTACTTACATATAACATAATACCATACAACATGAAGTGTTATACATAAAAAATAATCAATAATCACCAAACTAATCTATAGTAACCATAACTCTGCTACCAAGAAATCTGATCCAGCGCTATCAATAAAATTTCTTCTCCTATATGCTTTGGACGTCCAGGTACAAATATCCCATTTCCACAACTATATCCATATGACGGTGGGGCCCATAACACCGCATAAACATTCACTCTCTCATATATTCCCTGGATTTCATCCGTTTTACTTAGGAGAAAACAGTAAATGATTTGCTGGAAGGAGACGGGATACCTTTTAAAACGACATAATACTTCTCAAACTTTAAGGTATTCCGCTCATTGGTCGATGGACCAACTAGTAGGAATCAGTTGATGGTGATTAAGACCAGCTCAATCACTATAAACCTTTAAACATTTACATTTATCATTGAGCTAAAGAACCACAGACTCATTGTTTTAAAGATAATAAAGTTTATCTAATTTTTAGAAGCATGAATAAGTTTCAAATTTATTATTCAGATTAATACATTTATCATCATTATAAGAATACATTTAAATTGCAATGCATACCTATTAGATGGAAAAACAAAGTTCGTCACAGCAATGAATTCAGATCACAGCATAGAACTCCCGAAAAACTGTCTATCTGTCCTGTAAAACAGGCCTTCTCGACGGATCACCTATATGGTGTTTCCGCCACAATCCAGTTCTTTTCCCTTATAGTATTTAGGAATAAAAAGGTCTAATAATATTAAAAATGGAAAGTCTATCAAAAAGCAAAAGTTTCCCCAGCAGCAGCTTTCCGTGCTCAACAAAAATATAAAACAGCAGCAACAGTAGTAGTAGCAGTTCCCCCCTCCCTCAGAGTAGGTCTTCTTATACCCTAATACTAGCTTACTAAGTGAAAGTGTTACATCTTTGGGGGCGAGATTCTCTCTAATTGGTCCATTTGGGGTCAGTATACATCTCATTATGAATATCCTTGCTGCAACCAGTTCTTTGTGGAAAGTTCATACTTCTGTCGTTTCTCACGGGTTCATGACATTACCCATCCGCACATTGGTCTCTATCTGTATCCTTTTTCTGATACTTTAAATTGAACAGTTCATTGTTTATTCACGTATTCACTGCAACTTCTCATGCTTTTCGCTATGTCCTTATTTGGCACACGTTTGTATAATAAGGTCATCGCAGCCTTGACCACGCTTCCATCCTAGGCTTTGGGACGGTCACATGATCCCTTTGTTCACAACTTTTCTCATTTTGCGCCTGCGTACTCTAGCTTGTTTGCCTCAGCAGCCATTTTTACATAGTGTCACAACAGGCCTAAGCAAACTATTTATAAGGATAAACAGAACATAGTTAAGAATAAAGAATATAAGCCTTTTCGTTTCCCTCCCATCATTCTACGTATCCCAATTAAGTGTTACCTAGCAAAAGCGACATATAAAACTATTTCTTACTTACCAACCACTTTACTTTGCCACCACACAGTTTATTTCCAAGCACAAATCATGCAATTATTATTCTAATTAGTACGCAAATCATTAGGTTTATGTTATCCACGTTAACAATTGTAAGTAAATTAGTTTGCACGGATATGGCGTGTTACCCATAACCCTTATCATGACACATACATGGTTGGTTATTTATTGAGACGAACCTGTGTGTTAATTATTCAACATAAATATTAGGAGGTTACATTTTTTTTTTGTTTACCCTGCTCCATCACCATCTTGTGTTGGGCTCGGATGCTTGCACTTTGTTGTTGTCTTAGAAGAAGTCTTTGTAGTTAGGAGATAGGTGACTCCTCCCTTGGACGATAGTGCGCATGGGGATCGACTCCATCCTCAGATTGTTTTTTTCCGCCATTGGGTTCGGATGCAATTTTTGCGCACCGGTTCGAAACTTTAATTTTCAAACTTTTCAACGCGCAAAACTTCCAAACTTTTCCAATCGACATCGAAATCTCGACGCGCCTTTCTTCGATTTCTTTTCAGCCGTCGATGCGGGCCGTTGGGCCCATCGACGCCGTGAGGCCTACGGCTCATGGAAAGGACTCTTTTCCGAAAATGCCCCCAGTGTGGAGCCAAATTCCCACACAGTGACCATCACAAGGTCTGTAACCTGTGCCTTTCGCCGGATCACGAGTCCAGCTGCCCAGCCTGCGCCTCCTTCGATCAAAGAAAACTATTTGAGATCGTCGAGCTCGACGGCACGTCATGGCGCAGAGATCAGCTCCGGAACCGGTAGACATCTTTGACGAAGGCCCAGATGTCCCTGAGGAAGATTCCGAGGATCTCCAAATTGTGTCTGAGGCAGAAGACTCAGACGACCCCATCACTCCTGGGCAACGAGTGAGTACTACTGCCCCTACCCCAACCCCCACACCAAAGCACAAGGCACCGGTCAACACTTCGCCTGTAGGCCTCAGTCGTGACCGAAAACACACTTCAGAAGCCCCGCCTTCCAGCCCGGCTCCGAAGAAAAAATTCAAGCCTTCCGGTAGCTCAGCACCGAGCAAACCGCATGTGCTAGTCCCACCGGCACCTTCGGCACCGAAGCCAAAAGAATACTCAGCTCCGAAATCGGCTTCCATTCCTTCCACCTCTAAGAACAAACTGGCCTCGAACACATCGAAGCATGGGGATAAGCCGGCGTCGAAACCTAAAAATCACGCCACGGCCCCTAACCCAAAGCCTTCGGAACCGACAACCAAGCCTAAGGATTCTTCCACGCCTCCTAAGGCCAAAGAGCATAAGACTCAGCCACAGCCCCGCTCGGAACCGAAAAATCGGCGCCGAAACCAGTTATCCAAGAAGAGGAGCTTTTTCATCCGGATCCTGTTGATCCTAAGCAGAAAAAGATCCACATCAACCCTAAAACAGGACATCTCACAGCTGTGCCACGCCACAAGCCAGTACCTGTGGAAAAGGACTGTGCCACATCACCTATGCCTCCTTCTTCTCCTGTCCTTCCATCTAACACCCCTCCTCTCCCCAAACCTGTTACACCGCGTCAGCCTGTAACATCTCCACCACATACACCACCTACATACGATTATCAGGATGACCTAGGGGACGGTGGTGACCCTCATGACCCATTCACCGATCCAGATGACCCACCACAAGATGATTGGGATTATAATGATCAAATAGATCCTCCAGACCTCCCAAGCCCTACACCATACCCAACAAAACCCTCTCCTCCGGATGATAATATTGGGTTTGGACAACTCATCAATAGGGCTGCTGTATTTCATGGGGTACACATGCACTCAGACGCACCAGAGGAGGATTTTCTTTTAGACACATTTGAACAGTCCCAAAAAACTATTCACATATTGCCAATGATTAAAGGGGTCATTAAGCATGCTCCCGACATTTAAAGATCCTGTACGCGCCAGGATTCTTAATCCCAGAATCGATAAAAAATATAGGCCTGCCCCTGACGATCCTGCGTACATCAAAGGTCAGCTGCCTCTAGATTCATTAGTAGTCTCCAATGCTAGAAAGCGAGCTAATTCACAAACCTCAGGGGACGCACCGCCCCCTGATAAAGAATCTAAATTATTAGACGCATCTGGCAAAAGAGAAGCTGCACAGGCGGCCAATTACTGGCGTATAGCCAACACTCAAGCACTGCGGGCTAGATGTGATAGGGCCCACTATGACCAGCTGGAAACCCTGTTACAGCATTTGCCTGACCAGTATAAAACTCCAGCAGAAGACCTAATCCAAGAGGGCAAACTAATCACCAACGCATCAATTAAGTGTGCCCTTGATGCAGCTGACACTGCCGCTAGATCTGTCAATACTAGCGAGCTGCTCAGAAGACATGCATGGCTGCGCATTTCAGGCTTCAAGCAGGAGGTCCAAACCACTATTCTAAATCAGCCGTTCAATCAAAACCAACTTTTTGGACCGGCTGTGGACACTGCTCTTGAAAAAATGAAAAAAGATACAGAGACTGCCAAGTCAATGGGAGCGTTGCAGTCTCCGCAAACGCGTGGCTCCTTTCGTCGCTCCTTTTATAGAGGAGCCTCCAAGAACATGGGCACAGATAGCTCATCTTCCTTTAAAAACACCACCCAAACATCCCCCAATAGAGGATATTTCAGAGGAGGTTACAGAGGGAACAACAGTAAAGGGAGAGGCCGAGGTAACACCAACACTCGTACCTCCCCTGCTGCTAAACAGTGACTTCCCTCCACTTCCCCCCGACCATTCCACTCCTGTCGGGGGAAGATTATCACAGTTCCTACCTGTCTGGAACTCCATCACAACAGACAGGTGGGTGAGACAAATTATCCAATATGGTTACTGCCTGGAACTTACAGCTAGCCCCCCAAACATACCACCCAAGCAGCGTCCAATGTCCACAGACCATCTTACACTTTTAAAACAAGAGGTTCTCTCACTGCTTCAAAAGCATGCCATAGAGCCAGTCCCTTTACTACACCAGGGAACAGGGGTTTACTCCCTGTATTTCCTAATCCCCAAAAAGGATGGGACCCTACGGCCAATTCTCGACCTCAGACCCCTCAATCAGTACATACATTCGGATCATTTTCACATGATCACTCCAACAGGTGCTTCCCCTACTACAACAGGAAGACTTCCTTGCCACACTAGATCTCAAGGATGCCTACTTCCACATTCCCATACATCCTGCTCACAGGAAGTACCTAAGGTTCGTACTCGACGGACAACACTATCAGTTCAAAGTCCTTCCATTCGGGGTCACCACTGCTCCAAGAGTGTTTACCAAGTGCCTTGCAGTAGTAGCAGCGCACCTACGAAGACAACAGATCCATGTCTTCCCGTATCGGGACGACTGGCTAATAAAAGCCAGATCATTCAACCAGTGTATACAACACACTCATCAGACCATTCAAACACTACACAACTTGGGGTTCACAATCAACTATACCAAGTCGCACCTCCAGCCCTCCCATATACATCAATATCTGGGGGCCACAATAAATACTTCCACAGCTCTAGCGTATCCCAGCCCAGCCAGGATAGCCAGTATAGAAGCTCTCATCACCAAATTTCAAGTCCAACACTCTCTCCCAGCCAGAGTGTTCATGCAACTCATAGGCATGATGGCGTCTTGCATTTTCATCGTACCTCACGCAAAACTTCAAATGCATCCCTTACAAGAATGTCTAGCACATCAATGGAATCAGGCTCACGGACAACTTACAGATCTGGTGTTGGTGGACAGCCGCACACATCGCTCTCTGCAGTGGTGGAACACAAAAAGCTTGTCCAAAGGGCGGCCGTTCCTCGAGCCTGTTCCAAAAATAGTACTAACAGACGCATCACTCACAGGGTGGGGAGCCCATCTCTTAGCTCACACAACACAGGGCAAGTGGACCATTCAGCAAAGACTCCTCCACATCAATCATCTAGAACTACTAGCAATATTCCTAGCTCTAAAATCGTTTCAACTCCATATACAAAACAAAGCCGTCCTGATCCGAATGTACAACATCACGGCCATGTATTACATACAAAAACAGGGGGGGGACACATTCTCTACAACTGTCCCAACTTGCACAGAACATTTGGAGGTGGGCCATTCCACAAAACATATACCTTCTCGCACAACACCTTCCAGGAGTTCACAATCAGATTGCCGATCTGTTAAGTCGACAGACACAACAGATTCACGAATGGGAACTACATCCACAAGTTCTTCTACCTTTTTTCCAATTGTGGGGCCAACCAGACATAGATCTGTTTGCCACACACCAAAACGCAAAATGTCCAACCTTCGCCGCCAGGTTTCCACACCCACTGTCCAAGGGCAATGCGATATGGATGAAATGGTCAGGCAGATTTGCGTACGCTTTTCCGCCACTCCCACTCATTCCGCTAGTGGTACGCAAGCTCCGACAACAGTCTCTAAAGATGATCCTAGTGGCTCCCACATGGGCACGCCAACCGTGGTTCACAACCCTACTGGGACTCTCACTAGTCCCACACCAAAAACTGCACCTCTCCCCATCACTACTAACGCAGAACTATGGAGAGATAAGGCACCCCGATCCAACTCAACTCAATCTTGCGATCTGGCTCCTGAGGTCCTAGAGTTTGGTTACCTTAACCTTCCACCGGACTGTATGAACATCATTAAAGAGGCCAGACGCCCTACCACCAGAGCTTGCTACGCAGCAAAGTGGAAAAGATTTGCCACTTACTGCAATAACAATAATATCCAGCCACTAGATGCCTCCATCCAGAACATCATTTGTTACTTACTACACTTGCAAAGATGTAATTTGGCATACTCATCCATACGTCTTCATCTAGCAGCACTTGCCGCTTACTTACAAAACAGACAACACATCACTTTTTAGGGTCCCAGCAATTAAAGCCTTTATGGAAGGCCTTAAACGAATCATACCTCCCAGATTACCACCCTCTCCAGTGTGGAATCTTAACATTGTGCTTACTAGGCTCATGGGACCCCCATTTGAACCTCTGCATAAATGTGAACTTCAGTTCCTCACATGGAAAGTAGCTTTCCTTATTGCAATCACCTCTCTCAGGAGGGTGAGTGAGATCCAGGCTTTAACCATACAAGAGCCTTTTTTACAGATACATCGTAACAAAATAGTTCTAAGAACAAACCCAAAATTCCTTCCTAAAGTCATTTCTCCTTTTCACCTTAATCAATCTGTGGAGCTACCCGTGTTTTTTCAAAACCCGGACTCCGTAGCAGAAAGGGCTCTCCACACTCTAAACGTCAAAAGAGCTCTAATGTATTACATTGACAGAACCAAGTCATTTCGCAAAACAATTGTTTGTAGCTTTCTCTCCACCACATAAGGGTAATCCCATCTCAAAAACTGGGATTGCAAGATGGATCGTTAAATGTATCCAAATATGCTACCAAAAAGCCAAGCGCACATTAACAATTCCCCCTAGAGCGCACTCAACACGCAAACTAGGGGCTTCCATGGCATTCTTAGGGAACATTCCCCTAGAGGAAATCTGTAAAGCAGCCACATGGTCTACAACACAAACCTTCACTAAACACTATTGTGTTGACGTGCAAGCCAAGCAATAAGCTTCTGTAGGCCAAGCTGTTCTTAAAACACTTTTTCAAACTACTGCAACACATACAGGTGACCACCGCTAGGGGAGATACTGCTGTACAGTCTATGCTCAGTGTGAGATCTGCAGCTCATATGCCTCGAACGGAAAATGCTACTTACCAGTATGCATCTGTTCTTGGCATGTAGAGCTGCAGATCCTCACTCGCCCATCCACCTCCCCGGGACCTGTATGTGTTCCAGTCCTATCTTACTTAGATATACACACATGGACATCTCTTTCTTTTCTACTAACTCCATCATTTCCCATCATGGCGAAAAACAATCTGAGGATGGAGTCGATGCCCATGCGCACTATCGTCCAAGGGAGGAGTCACCTATCTCCTAACTACAAAGACTTCTTCTAAGACAACAACAAAGTGCAAGCATCCGAGCCCAACACCAGATGGCCATCTAATGCTCAGTGTGAGGATCTGCAGCTCTACATGCCAAGAACAGATGCATACTGGTAAGTAGCATTTTCCATACTACACGTGTTGTATGTAAAGTTCGCCTCCAGACTCCCACAGTCCATAGGCAATGCATTATGGATGAACTGTTCAGGGTGTATTTGCCTATGCTTTTATGCCTCTCCTACTCCTTATTTATGTAATCTTTAAGTTGCAGCAAACCTCTCTCACTCTCATCCTAGTTGCTCCCACTTGAGCCAGGCAACCATGGTTCTTCACCCTGCTAGAAATGTCAGTGATTCCCTGTGAGAAGCTTCCACGCAGAACCATGGCAAAGTCTGGCACCCCAATACCAGGCAGAGAAATCTAGCGATCTGGCTCCTGAGGGCATCAAATCTGGCTACCTCAGCCTCCTTTAAAAGTGCATGCCCATCCACTAGGCAGGCCTGCTATGTCGCCAGCTGCATTGCTAAAGCTATAGACGCACTTAAGCCTCCAGTCCAAGACCTCATTTGTTACTTTCTGCATTTACAAAAATCGGGCCATACATCTCCACCTGGCTGCTATAGCTGCCTTCATGCAGAACAGGGAACAGACTTCCTTGTTCAGGATATCTGTAGTTAGTTCTTTATGGAGGATCTCAAATGTATTATACTTCCGAGAGTACCCTTGCCCTGATTTGGAGCCTTAATATTGTCCTTACCAGACTTATGTGCCCTTCTATAAAACCTTTACATTTGTGTCCCTTACAATTCCTCTTCAGGAAGCTGGTGTTCCTTGTTACTTTCACATCCTTACAGTGTGTTAGTGAGTTGCTGGCCATCAAGGTTCATAAGGACAGGATTGTCCTTTGAACCAATCCCAAGATCCTTTCAAAGTTGGTGTCTCCATTCCGCCTTAACCAAATCATTGAGCTTCCAATCTTCTTCCCACAACCGGACTCGTTACAGGTGCCCTCATGTACTACATGAATAGAACAAAGCCCTTTCGCAAAACTGAGCAGTTGTTTGTCACCTTTTCCAAACTGCACAAAGGTTCTGCCCTTTCAAAGGCGAGCATAGCACGATGGCTTGTCAAACGCAATTCTGCCCGTCTCGCCCAGGCAACATTCCATTCACAAAAAAGTAGCCTCTATGGCCTTCTTATGTAACATACTCATAGCTGACATCTGTAAAGCAGCTATCTGATCTACTCCACATACATTCACTAAACGCTATTATGTGGATGTCTTATCATGCCAACTACCACAAGTTGGCAAGGCTGTCTAAAGAACTCTTCTTTAATCTCCTGCAACAGCCTCCAGCCAGCCACCCCTTATGGGAAAACTTCCTTACAGTCTATGCAGAGCATGTGTATGTACAGCTACACATACTACGAACGGGACACGTTACTTACCTTGTAAGCATCTGTTTGTAGCATGAAGTGCTGTAGATTAGCATGCAGCCACCCACCTCCCCGAAAGCCTTTGGTTGTTGCACATACACAAAGTTATCAAGCTTCTACATATCTTACTTTTTGCATTGTCACTATGCTTTCTAGCTTACTCTCCATTTTCCTGCTCATCCACTGTGCAGAAAATAATCTAACAATGGAGCCAGTGCCCATGCGCATTACCAGCCAAAGCAGGAGTCATTATACTTCATGACTCGGTAGACTTCTTGGTAGGAAAACAGCTTGCAAACGTCTGAGCCCATAACTAGATGGCAGCAGTATGCAAAGCATGTGAATTTACAGCACTACATGCTACCAAAGGATGCTTAAAAGGTAAGTAACCTATTCCTTTTAGCATATTTCACCACCTCAGCTGAAGAGACTGGATTTTATCCTCAACAGCGTCAGTAGGCAGGCATAGCCAAGACATTGATACTAATGACATGCAAATCCTATCATCCAGTTTGCCCCTCCTTTTCTGGCATCATGTTTCATTTATTTTTTTTCCCTATCCCTGATGGTACATACATTGCTCTCACAATATTTTAGATGACTGCATACTATCTAGTTAATAGCAATCTGGTGTAAGTTGCTTTACTGTGATCAATTTGGTTTTGCTTTTCTCATATCCAAATGTAAGTGTGGAATGTTGGAATGAATGGCAGCCAGAAGTGGTTTCTCAGGCTGCATTCTCAGGGCTCGAAAAATCCAAAAAATGGTACTAGTCCTGCAGGTCTACTACCTTGAAAAATATCCTCGACCTAACTGCAACCTACTTGACCTCCGTCTCTGAAAGCGGTGAAAATGTGACAAGATAACAAGATTTAAAGGCATCTTTATTGCTCATTAACTTTGTGAGCAATAAAAATGCCTTTAAATCTTGTTATCTTGTCACACTTGCTCCGTTTTCAGAGACAGAGGACAAAAGTTAGTTTGTCTTCCTACTTGCCAGAAAGGGCGAGTAGGACCTAAAAACAGCTCGCCCTCGTTAAATTTAGCTCGCAAATGCGAGCGGTCGAGTGGATTTTTCGACCCCTGATTCTAGTCCATATTTTTGGGCAATTGTGCCTCTTAAGACGGGTAGCAAATCAGCCTCAGTCTTACACCTTTTGGAACAGCTTCCAATCCACATATCTATGGAGAGGATGTAGCCTTACGGCTAGAGCGGTCGACCTCGAAGTTGGGGAACCGGGTTCGATTCTCGGCAATGGCGCTCAACATCCTGTGATTCTGGGCAAATCACTTAATCTCCCCGTTCCTAACAAAAATGAATGTGTCCATCTGTAACGAAACTGGTGCTCATGTAAAGCGCTCTGATACCCGATATCCTCGGGTCTAGTTCGCGCTATATAAAACTCAAAAAAAAAAAAATGTATATATATATTATTGAGTTTGCATGGTGTAGAAAGTGCTACATGCAAATTGGTTCACTTAAGGGACTAGGGAAAGGCAGGCATCCATGAACATTCCCCGATTTCATACCTCATTTGGGTTAAGTTTGTTCTAGAGTATGGTCTTGCTAAAAAAGAAAAACATACTAGTAGAAAAGTGTAATTTGATGACTCGTAGTTTGTTATGAAGACTGCTCTTTGGTCATTTCATCATGTACTTTGACGCTTTGGAACTGTTCACAACTAGCATGGTCCATACTGATGTTTGTTATCAAATGTTATGTTATCCTGCAAGTCTCATTGAAACTTTAGATAAAAGAGGAACCAACACAAGGACAGAACTTTCCGTAAGAGGAATTGTGATATATATATATATATATATGTATATATATATATATATATATAAACACTATCACAGTGAGTGAAGCGGTTTGCTCTTGTCAGTGGAAAAAATGAACTTATTTTGAATAATTTTTCATATCGTGTAATTGACAATGGGCTTCCTTCAATCTGTTCTAATAGAAGGTAAACCTGCATCCCGTTAATTGTTCAGCTATGATATGTATTGTTCTGTGTGCTGCTTGGGTTTGCATACCATCGGATGTGCAATTTGCTTCATTTAAATTAAGAAAAGAAAGTTTAGTTAAAGATGTAGGAAATTCTAATTATTTTGCTTTCTTTTCAATATCTGCTTAGGGATCTCGAAGAGGATCCAATATTCACGGACATTTCACAAGATAATATGTTGTCGAATCAGGAGTGGCTAAGCACCTCACCGCCTACCACACCAGATCACCATAAGAATGACGGCAAGACAGAGGTGCATAAAATAGTAAATAGGTGAGAAGGGTATGGGGCCAGAATTGCTGATTCCCTTCATCAGATATATCCCTTTATATATCCTTTACTGATTAGTCAAGCCAGTTTTTTTTCTTCTTCTTCCATAAAGTGTGTACTACAGTTTGAAACCCCATGGCACTGGGAGTAAGAAAAGGCACAGGTGTAAGACCTGGAAATGATGCAGAAAGCTTAGTAAACAAACATATAAACTTCATCTCAGAAGACCAATGGACTGTTAAGCTCCCCAATTCATATGGCCTGAAATTCCAGAAGTGTGGGACCAGGCATGACTTCAACCTCCTTTAGAGTGCACCCTATAATTATAGATCCTGGTTAAAGATCATGGTTGTTTGAATATTTACTACCTAACTAGAAGCAGTATGGATAGGGTTTGTGGACCTTTTAACAATGGTTACATCTTTATAAAAGAAAACCTGGCAAGACCGCGAACGACTTCGGTAGTTGGGATTGCCAATTTCCAGATTTTTTTTACCTGCTGGATAACTCCATGGGACTTCCATTAAATCATGGAGTACATTAAAGTGGCTCTATTGTGAGGTTATGAGTGTGAGTTCCACACTTACTGTGTTTTTCTCAAAAAGAATATTACAAAGAATGCAGATGTAGATATTGCAGGTTTGGACAACTGACATTGTGTGGTGCCACAGTTACGTCTTTGTTGAACAAGATGCCTCTCTACTTCTTGATTAGTGGGCAAAGACATTTACCAAAATGTGAAAATAGCAGAATCTGTCTTGTTAGTCCTTAAGGTGAGTTACGTTTGAAAGACTTTCAAAATATGCTGTGTGGACAGACTAAAAAAAAATGGAGAAAATTGTACCTTCTTAGCTGTCCGTATCTTCCCTGGACTTCAAAACTGTCAAACAGCCAGTCAGAATAGTGTAAAAACTGGAACTTATTCTATTAGGCTGAATTTGCTGAAACCATTTTTTTTGTCGCCTTTCTGTCAGCTAGAACTGGTTTCTGTGCATATACCATTCTTATTGGCTTCCTGGCAGCCCGGTAGATTGACCCTATCATCTGCCTTGTCCATGTGCTCAGGCTTTGTCCATGACCGGATGAGTGGGCTGGCAATGTCGCAGCAGATTCTGGCACATTCTGAGATACCACCTAACGTTCTGCACACATTTGAAGGAGCAGGCGCCAGAGATGGGGGGGGTTCACTTGTAATTCTCTTCTGCATACCTCGTTGCTTCACCATAGCCTTGCATTTATGTATTCATTAGAAGTGCTACTGGTATCCTGTACATGGGAATTCTTAGTCTTTCATGTTTATTATTAAAAGTTGTACTTCGCTTTCCTGAAATTTACTTTGCCGACATGGATCTTGTGTTAACCCTTTGTTGCAGTATTTTGCAGCTGTGAACTGATTGCTCAGACACCTCTAAATCTTCGTTTGTGTTCCATCAGCCTATTTGTAGATCATCAGACCATTCTTGTTTCTAATTTTCATGGCGGTCTTGTATATGTTTTGCTAACAGATGAGTCGTGTTGGGTTTCACAAATTTGAATCTTGCCTGTTGATGAAACCATCACAGGTTGTCACATGAAGTGCCAGTTTTTTTACAGTGGATGCACTGGGTCAGATGCCAATGACGATTCACAATTTAATAATCCTCTGGATCAAATGCTGCTGACAATTGGTGACGTGAAGTGAGAAATTTTTTTTACATATCACAACACAATATATACATAACGAATGAACATATATTGAAGACACACATTTAAACACAGTGCGAGGTATAGACGTGATTCAACCCAACTAGCAAATAGTCTAGTTATTCTCAATTATTGTGGGTGATCATTAACACTTGATAGTATACGTCGACCATCACTGTATGTGAAACTCATTTAGCATGTTTACACTTCGTTACAACAGATCCGTATTTGAGGCACATTCAACGGCTAAATGTTATTCTCTAGAATCCAAGTGTATGGTCTACCCAACTGTATGACGTATCGATTGGCCTGCATAACCTTGGCCTTTACAGTTCAGCACCTTTCAGTTAACAATTATAGGCTTTTCACCTGTGAATTTAGCCTTATTCCCCAGCTTTCACCGAGGTTTGGTCTTTTTAGCAGACCCCCACCAGATGGCAGTCGTGTCATGCACGTAGCATCCTCACACGAGGACGCTACAGACACGTAAATTGCCGCCACAAGATTCTATTTAAAGCAGGCGATCGGAGGCACCCAGTTAGCTTCCTGAGCTTCAGTCTAGGATATTGAAGACGAGAGGTAAGATGTCAAACCCTTATCCGATAGGTGCAATTTGAGTACCACAGTTGCTCAAACTAATGGAGGCTCCTCATTTATATTTTTCAGCATATTCAAAGGCAAGTAAAAAGCCTTGATTGCAACAAGTTAGACTTGTTTGGAGGCATCCGGCCCGAGTAACTTTTCCCTGAAGTTAAGGGAGATTAACCTTTGCAGACCCCGAGCACCAGACGCCGGAGATTTGCGGGCACGATGTGCCACTGATCAAATACAACAACAGATATGAAGTACTACTTTTTGAATCGGGTACATTCCCTGCACGGGCACAATTTATAGGTACTTTTTAATAATGCTCTTTTAGACACAGGCGGCGACAGCCTTAATTTATTTCTGACAGGTCAATCATCCATAATTTTACAAGCTGCCGTGCTGTCCTATCCATTAATTTGGTATCAGGGTGGATCCTTAATTGAGGTGAGCAGAGACCTGCGGTCTCGCCATATATTTAGTCATGATTGTCCAAACCCCTTTTAAATGCTAAAGTGCCTCCATTTTTCTTAAACGGGCCACACACAGACTCTGTATAGTCCTGAAGAAGACCCTCCCCCCTCCCTCCCCCCCCCCCCCCCGCCCACAGACGATAACATTAGCGCACTATTGTCCAGGGGTCGAAACGTCGACGTATACTATCAAGTGTTAATGATCACCCACAACAATTGAGAATAACTAGACTATTTGCTAGTTGGGTTGAATCACGTCTATACCTCGCACTGTGTTTAAATGTGTCTTCAATATATGTTCATTCGTTATGTATATATTGTGTTGTGATATGTAAATATTTTTGTTCTCACTTCACCAATTTAAGTGTAATTGTATAGTGTATATATCTGTGTGCATATATTTGTTGTTTTCTCATTTTTGAGTACACAATTTCTAGCAATTTGCTATAAAATCATATACTGACTCAGAAGTATAAGAGTTTCTTTTGTTTGGACTTAATTTTGATATTTCTCATTGAATGCTAGTCTCATCTTGATAGAGGGACCAATTGCACAAATAAATTATACGCTTTCTAAAGCTAATAGGTGGCAGAACCACTGTTCACTTAATGTACGAATCCCCAGGTTCTACACTCAACTGGGTTACCCCATTACTGTATACTTCCTTGGATGTTAGGAAGCACCTGAGGTGTACCAGAGTACATAATTATCCACATTTTTAATCACCTTTTCTAGAATACTAGCCAGATTGGCTGTGAAGGTGACCGTAATTAATTAGATAAGTTGATGATGTATGCAATTGATCGGTTCGGCACAAGCATGCAGGTATTTAGAAGGTTAGTAGGAGTTTAATTCTGACAGTAAGGGTTTGTTCTTTCGATCATTTTAAGACTGCTGAGACGAGATTAAACATAGACAACTTTGTATAGGTTTTCCTTTTGGCTGCCCTTGACAAGACTGGAAAGATATCTATTTTTTTATTATTTTCACGGGGCATGGCCAAACCAGCAACCAAGATGGCCTCAAACAGTTAAGCTTGTGGGAGACTACTGGAGGGCTAAATTCATTCAGCTCTCTGTGATGATAGGGAGAGACTTGGTTCCAGATCCACTGCTAGCTTTGCTGGGGTATGTCGCTGATGTGCCGCCTAGGGTGCGTAGATTCACGGCTATAGCGCTATTGATAGCTAAACAAGAGATTGCTGTACACTGGTGCAGTAGGCGCTGTCCTTCCATTCCTGACTAGCTGCGCAGTATGACGTATTGTGATTTGGCAGCCCCTTAGAGACTACCTTTTACAACACAAAAGTCATGACTCTGACTGAAATGTATGACACCACTTGCTTTAGAAGTTCATCCGCCCATAATACTTGGTTTGCTACTTGGTCCCCGTGTTACTACCAGATGCTGTCTTTTGTCTTCTCTCTTTGCTGACTGTACCGATTGCCATGCCATCGTCTTAATGCGTCTGCTGTTTGTTTTCCCCCGATGATTGATTACTAACCATTGTTCTGAATTTTTAAAGATTTTTGTTAAAGATTGTATGCAGCTTGTTTGTTTTCCCCTCTTTCTGTCATTATGAGTATTGTCATTTTTCAGGTTAGTAGCTCAGTGGAAAACCAGCCCAAAGTTGTTCTTTGGGAGCCCACATTTTGGCTGTAGGAGACTAAACATCTGCAAAATTTTTTAAGTTGATGTTCAACCTGTCTCCTAGTTTCCAATGTACTGTCTCAAGAAATTATAGGAAATCGCTCTGTGAGCTTCCTTCTGCTCTTTTAGTCTCTTCTCATCCTCATTCAGATGTCTGTAATAGGGTTGTGTGATAATAATAGGGCATATGTTTACATCTATTTGGTTATTGCAAACTATGAAAAAGATGTAATAATAATGTACAGTGGAAATTGCCATACTCCAGCCATCTAGTGTTGGGCTCAGCTGTGTACAACTTGTTTTTCTTGGAAGAAGTCTTTCGAGTCAAGCGGTGTTGTAACTCCTCCTATGACTGGTATTGTGCATAGATATAAGTTCAATTGTTAAATTGTTTTGTTCTGGCGGCTGGTTCGATGGGTGTTGCTGAAGCTCAGTCGACGCCGCTTGTCATTCGTCGTCTGGGCCTTCTGCTGCTTCCACTCCTGTTGGCACAAAACAATTGCATTTGTAGTAGAGCTTGCACACCGTTCCTTTCCAGTATTGTCCATAGTACCACTCCAAATATTCGTGGCATGATCAGCACTCTGTCTGTAACCTCTGCTTGTCGCCAGAGCACGATGAGACCTCCTTTTCCGCCAGCCTCCTGTTCGGATCCAAGAAGAGCTTCATCATTGACCAGTCCTCGCCCTCTAAAAACTTGGTTTGGTAGAGGGCGGGCATACACCTGACGACAGGGATGCACTTCTAAACTAAGTGGGGGCCCGTTATAAAAAATAGTGAGTTAAAATGCCATTATAGGTGTCAAATTAATGTTTAATAGTGCAGACATCTATATGGTAATTAAAATCAAGTGACCGGTGAACTGGGGATATTTATTGTCCCCCCACCGATGTCCATGTGGTCGACATGTTTCTGCCTAGTGGCCCATGGGGGTCCACGGCATTCATCAGGACCTAAAAAGTTGAAAGATAGAAAATAAGGGCTCCACTCTTACCAAACTATGGTGAGAGGGTCTCCACTAAGTGGGGTGATATAAATCACTCTCCACCAAAATAGGGCCTGAATCTAGAGCCCTAACTTGGGGACACTGTGCCCCATAGGAGGGTGAGGGCAGGGGACCCCTTCGGTCCAGACCGTGTGCCACGACGCGATCTCCGCCTCTAAGCCTATCCTTGTGCACCTCCGCTCCTCGAAGGTGGTGTGTGAGACCAGTCCTTCACTTTTTGTGAGATGCCAGTACTCACGAACTATAAACACTAGCACTAGCAACAGGACATTGGGAGCGGCTCTAGTGTGATATACATTCTATGTTGGAGGCTGCCGACTCTCAGCACCCCGTGCCTCTGGTTCCCTTAGCCCAGAAGCGCTCTGGGCACTGTGGTTACATACGGATCCAAGAAGACCCTCAAGTACCGACAACTTAATCGAAGCAAGATGGCGCAGTCACAAGACAAAGACACCGCCGACATCTTCAGTAAAGTCGTCGAAGAAGAACTGGGGCCCTCCGCGTTTGCAGAGCAGGCAGTCTGGGGCCGAGCTCTCCTTTGGACTCCGAGGTCGACGCCCAGCTACCCCCACTGGGACAACGCCTGAAGATCTCGACCCTGAGTACTCTTCCCCAACACTTATACCAACCAGCTGACCATCAGGGGGCCGGGCGTTGAGTCCACCAGCAGCGTTCCGGGACGGCACTGCATCCCAGTCATGGCCGATACCGATACAAGGCCTTGGTACCGACTCTGACGCCAAGACAGATGTACAAGACGCAGTCTTCTTCGACACCGGCAGACCCATTGATGCCCTCCAGTTCCTTGACACCGGCACAACTCCTCCCTTCGGAGCAGAAATCTCCTTTGACATTGAGACCGGCTTCGGATCCCATCGGTGCTGACTCGCCCATCCAAGCACTTCTCACAATGGACTCCGAGGACCTCGAGGCTCCTTTTCTGCAGCACCTCTGGGAGGAGATGGACAGTAGGCAGAAGAGACTTCATCTGCCCTCAAATGGGTAAGCTCGTTGCCAAAGCACCACTGAATGTGCAAAACAATCTTCATCGCAAAAGGAAGCTTACCTTCGGGTAGCAGCTTGCATTAGAGCCACCAAACAAGCCCAAGAAACATTGAGATAGGGGCACCAACCCCCCTGCTTTCTCTGCCTCCTCCTTCCTCTCCTTCTGCCAAGACTCCGACTCCTCCGCCTAAAGTCCCAACCCCACTCCACCACATAGGCCCCCTCCATCAGCTTCACCAGAGGGTCCACACATTCTTCATATGGAGAGAGTGGCTCTATAGGTCCTGCAGATTCATACAATGCTCTCTACGTCCCAGAGCCCCGGAATGATCCTTGGGATGATTATGGGGTTATCCTCACAAGCAACAGCGACCTGAGATCCACCCTTCTAAGCCTTCCCCTCTGGATGATACTACCTTGTATCACGAGAGGCCATTTACTGAGTGGCCACCTTTCACATGGTGGATTTGCACGCCATCGCAGAGGAGGTGACTTTTTAGTGAAGTCACGTTCACACACACACACAGCGCTCAACCAATACATGCCCATGCTCAAGGGCATGTTAAAATCCACCCACAATGATTTTATGGACCGGTTAAGGCCGGAGTAGTGATGCAGCGCGTACAATAAAAACTATTCTCCTCCTAGGTCACTTATAGGTCATCCAGGGGCAAACTATATTTTCTCACATCCACATGACGATGGGGCCCATAAACATCGCCTAACACACACGCACACACCTGGATTTCCTTTACACCTTTACGAAATTCTGTACTCCTAGGAGAAGCATGAGAACTAAATGGAAAACACCATTTATGTACCGCTGGAAGGAGCCGGGATATCTTATTACCTTAACTTATCGCTTTCTTTTAGTTATTTCCTAAGATATTCCTGCTCATTGTTTTGTCGATGAATCATTCATGTAAGAAATTAGTTCATAGTGATTAAGACCAGCTAAATCACAATAACCAATTACTGATGTCACAATCATTTAGGAAAATAACCACTGAGTCATTTGATTTAAAGAATCTTAAATTTTATATAATTTTAAAAGCATGAGAAAGAATTTAAACTTTTATTCAATTATTCATTCATTATTAATTCAAATATTTATTAAGCATAATCAATTTATTGCAGAAAGGAAATTTTCGTCATGAAGCAAAACTCTAATTACCTGCCTACCTTCCTAATTTAGCCTAATGATTTCTAACCTAAATTTGGGAATTAGAAATAACCTGATTCTCATACTCAACTGGAAAATTAAGACCGCAACAGAAACTTGAGCTCGTCAGCATCAGCTACCTGCAACCCGTCTCATCTAACAGTCTTTCAGCATCTCCCGCTCAGTAAGGGATCGATCAGGACCACCCAGCACTGGAAGCCACCAACACCAACACGACTCTCCAACTCCGCTCCTGACTGTGACTGCGACTGACCCCTCCCACTAAGAGTAGGCCCTCTTATACCCTAATTCTAACTTTGCTAACTAATTGTTGCAACATTAATAACACGCTTTTCTTTCATTGGTCCATGCATGTCATCTTATTCATTCTTTTAATCAAGTTCTCTTGGATCCAATGGTCCTTGGATCATTTCCTTTCTCACAGTTCAAGACATGTTTCCATCCGCTTCGATCAGTACATTTGTAACTTCTTTCGATACATTCGAGAACTCTGCAGTCATTGTCCTTTCTCTTAAACTGGTTTCCCACGGGTCTCTGCTGATCACCACGGCACACTATCAGTTCAATTAGGTCACATCAGCCTTGACCATTTCTCGCATCCTAGCCTCTCAGCAACATCACGAGGTTAGTTTTTCTCCGACTTCTCTCCCGTGTCACATGTCTCCCTTGCGCTTGCGCACATCACCCACTGGCAGCCATTTTATATCGTCACTCGGTTATACTTTAGAAGCACTAATTTGAAGTAAACAAAACATAATTAAAATAGAGAAAAATAGCCTTTTCGTTTCCCTCCAGTCATCTACGTACCCTAATTAGTTATTACCTAGCAGAAAGCAACATTTAAGCTGTTTCTAACTTACCATCACTATTGTTTTTGCTACGACACGTTTTATTTCTATGAAGCACAAAAACATGCATTGATTTTAAATTAGTACGCATTTACTTTTACGTTATAATTAGACACACGGACATCCATTAATAGATTATTTAGCACACACATTTGCGTATTACCCTTCCCACACGTACAGTGTTGATTAATACATTTCAACGAACATTTTATTAATTATTTATAAATTTGTTAGGGGTTAAAAAAAATTATTTTCTCTGCTCCATCAGTAGTCATGCCCGGATTGATAATATGTATAAGGCCTCCCTCTCTGATCCCCCTTATTTTAGGAGGCTGCTTCCCGCAGATTCTCTGGTGGTGCACACTGCATGTAAATAAGCAAATGCACAAGGCACTGGGGATGCCACGCCGCCAATTAAAGAAAGCAAGAAAACAGATGTGGCTGGCAAAAGAGTGACCATTCAGTCTGCCACCCATTGGCGCATCGCCAGCTTGGTTGGCCAACTCTCAAGGTACGACCGAGCTCAGTGGGATCAAATGGGAGAACTCCAACATCTCCCAGACCAATACAGACAAAGGGCTCAGGAGCTAGTGGCCGAGAGTCAGACCATCTCAAATACCACCATTGGGCATGCCCTGGATGCGGCCGACACTGCCGCCAGGGGTATTAATTGTAGCTTCTTAATCAGCCTGGTTGCTTGTCTTGTCTCTGGCTTCAAGCTAGAAGTCCAACAGCATCTGACTGGGAACACCTCTTTGGGCCTCAAGTTGATCAAATGCTTGAGAAATTAAGAAAGACATGGACACTGCCAAGGCGATGGAAGGTCTCCAGTCCCCATCACCCTATGGGACCTTGCACCACACACAGTTTTGGTGCGGCACCAAGGCCACCTCCCCGGAGGTTTCCACCTCCTACCAGTGGCAACAGCATCAAGCCTCCCGCGGTTATTTCTGGGGCAAAAACTCAGAGCAGGAGTAGAGGTGGTGCAGCAAATGGAGATGCTTCTGCCAAGCAGTGACTTCTCCCCCCCCTGCCCCTCCCTCCCACCTGCCCCCCTGATCTCACAACACTTGTCAGAGGCCGTATACAAACACTAGTTGGCTGGAGTATGTAGAGCATGTGAATCTACAGCACCACATGCCATGAACAGATGCATACAGGGTAGGTAACATTTTCCTTATCTGGTGTTGTTGGACGAAAGTTCGATTGTAATATGCTGTGCTTCTATCTCATTAGCCTGCGAGATTTATAATGCCAAGTTCTGGCCCAAATGTATGATATGTGGGTAGAAAAATGTTAGATCGCCAATGTATGAAGGACATTAAAAAGTTAAAGAATGTTGTACCCAAGGTGCATAGAACAGAAGCGGGTGCTAAGAAATCTGTAAAGGAACCTCTGGAGATATGCTCTTAATTTTTATCCTATTTATTTGTAAGGTAAATCCTTCAACTAACCTCTGGATGTTTGGACCCACTGGAACCTATTCCCATCATGAATGAGGTTCTGCTTTCTCTCCTATAGTGGCTGATTTACAAGGGCATTTATGATCACAATCTTACAGGAGTACTACTCCACAAACTCACACATGCTTTTGTGAGCTTGAATGTCTAAATCCCCTGTTAGTAAAAGAGCAAAGAGCTTTCTATTTGTACTAATTGTACATGACAATTTTTGACAACATTTAAGAGTATGTAAAGTAGTACTACAGGAGCACTACTTCACATATTCATTGATGCTTTTGTGAATTTGGATGCATGGTTTTTATTCAAATGTGATATCTTGTGGTTTGTCTCAAGCTCTCGCTGGTTTGCTATATGCCTAAAGGTCTCTTGTTGATGCATTAAATGGTATTTTACATTATTGCCTGTGTGAGGCAGCTTTTGTAATGTACTTATCTTTTTCTCCAAGTTTTCTTTGCCTCGTACCAGATGAAGCCAAATCCTCCTACCAGGTAGAGGGCTCAGGCTATGATACCTACCTCAGAGATGCCCACAGGCAAGTAAGTAACTCTACCATAGTAGACTCTTCATAGCTACCTTTATTCGTTTGATATTAAAAAGTATTGCTTTAAATAGATTACAGAAAGGCTTATAAGCTCTAACAGTAACATTATGTCACTGTTACTCAGAGTTGCTTTACACCGCAGGCAAATTAATTTACATTTTTATATTACAGGTTAAGTACATTGGGAGTTGTTACTTTGCGTCCAGTCTGTAAAGGTTTTTACTTTACAGGCATTTTACACACACATACTCGCACACTCTCCCACTTACTGTACTTTAGTAGTGTTTGGAGTTTTAGTGTTCAGGGAAGGGGTAGTGTATAGTGGTAGTAAGGTGTTTTTAAGCATCTGGGATGAGTAGCCTATGGGTTGGCTATCCTGTTTTAGGTTTAAACCTATAATAGCTGATAAAACCCCACCGAAAGGGAAATGGCCCTCACCAGTGTAAACATATAAACACTGAAAAAACACCTGCAGAACCACAAACTAAATGCCATTCAAAGAAAGGAAGAAGAGAGTGAAAGAGTAATTTTTATTTCTTCCTGAAAGGGCCAATACAATGTAGCTTTGTTATACAAGCTAGAAGCAAGAAAGGGTGGGCTAACATTGTTCTGTTTGAGTTTTGCTTTTTAGGGAGGTCACATTTGCTTTTTTCAGTTTTGTGGTCTTTGGTCTAAATTTGCAGGGTTTACAAGCATGTTTTAGGTCATATTTGATTATTTTGTAAACTGTAGAGATTCAGGAATATCAAAATCATAATTGATATTTTGGCTACGTTTGATTCTTTCACTGATAAGTAAAATGGCTGATTTCATAAGAGTATTCTCAATATGTACCATTACATTTACCGACAGACAGAGAATGGGTGAAACCCTTTGATATATCAGCCCCCTTTTCTAGCAAGTCAGTATTGATAGTAGGTGAATTGCCAAACACCCCAGGCTTTAAACATTCAATGCAAGGTGCAGTGACAGGTATATGTAAAAAGAGTGCTCTCACCAAGCATCTGGGATAGTGGTGAAAACATGGCACCAGACCTTTGGAAAACATGGAACACAGAGTCACTTGGAATTCTGCTACAAAAAGTCCTTACCAAATTCAACAAAGATTAGAGTGATATTGTTTGTATTTGCAGTGATTCAGCTGTGTATATGAAAAGGTTGTGTGATGACTTGTCAAAATCGATACCTGAGCTGAAGTGCTTCCCTGTAAGAGATCCTTGTCACTTGCTATATGGTATGCTGAAAGCATATTTACAATCTGCAGTGTTAATGAAGAATGTTATTGACTTTGTAGTCCATTCTGGCGCACTGTTTCGTTATGCGCAGGAACTTAAATGCAAATATTGCTCTTGATGTGCTTTGTGTCGCATCAAAGAAAGATTAATCACAACTGAGTCATTCAACCAGTGGTTCTCAGTCCTAGATGCTGTGAATGCTGTTTTATCTATGTGGCGACTGTTTACAGAATTTTTGCTTAGTGACGATGCCAAAGGCAAGAAATGTGAGGATCTTCAGTCACATATTGATAGTGATGTGAAAAAAGTACACTCTACTGCATTTTTACAGGAAAACATGACTGCTGTAGTGGACATAATAAAAAAACTAGAGTCTGGAAACACCCTTGTCTACCAAGTGTTCAGCATAATTGGTGTAGATCTGAAACATCTTCTTGAGAGTAGGCTGGATGACACTTTTAGTGACTTTGACACTGCAACATGTTCCATGTTAGAATGCTTGCCACTTGGTAAGCAAAGTAATGTTGAGGAGAAATTCAGGAAATTTTATTTTACAATACATGAGAAATAGCTTGCAATCATGCATAGAAATGTCCCTTCATCAACCATGGCATTTGAAGTCAATGAAGCCTCACTGTGGTACTCTGCACAAGTTCTAGATCTCTTCTGTAAAATGGAATTTTATCTGGATTTGGAAAAGTACTGCTTCATTTTTGAACTTTTCAATAACTCTGAGGGCATATGTGCCCAGTTCAGTGCATTTGTTGCAGAACCTGTCCCAGAGAATCACAATATTCAGGTGTCCCAGTATTGGCATGGAAAGCTATGTAGGTGGCCAGAGTTAGCAAATTGTGTACTGACTGTTTTGGCATTGCCTGTCTCAAGTGCCCATGTTGAGAGGGCCTTTTCATAGATAAAAGTTTACATGGGAAGGAAAGAGCGATCGCTCATGACCAAAGACTCGATGGAGTATTGTATGGTGTAGTACAAGGAGTTTGATTTGTAAAAATTATTTGGACCTCATATACACGGTCTATATACCATGCACTATCGGTGCAGAAAGCAAACAATAATAAAAGCAAAAGTTCCATAAACACCGAAAAATGTTTCTGTTCTTTTTAATGGCACGGAAATGTGTAACCACTGATAACCACTGTTTTTCGAAGTTATTGAAATCACTAGAAAAACCCCACCAGAATTTACCAAAAATAGAAACTGAAAACAGGAAAGCCTACCTATCGGGCAATATGGGGGGGGGCGGGGGGGTGGAGGAGGGGGGGGGGTTCTGTGGTGGTATTTTATAGGTATAAAGATAGTGAAGGAGTTTGAATGTATAGGTGCTTTACAAGTAATAAAAATTATTTAAAGTACATTTCAGTATTTAAAAATGTTAACATTAATTATAATTTTAGAAATAAAATTACATTTTATAAAATTAATTTATGTAATTAAATGTGTGTCTATAGAGGTTGTACATATGTGATTATAAATTAAGTATGTATACATTAGAACTTAATATTGATAGGTATTAATGTGTATACATTAAATAAAAAGGGGCTAAAAGGAAGACTTGCCTGCAAAGTAAGTCTTAGTTACCTGAGGTAAAAAAAGAAAAAGAAAATATAATGGTTCCAGATGTAAATGACTGTGAAGTAACAATTGACATTCATATCATCACTAATAGAAGTGTTGAAAACATGTTTTCCTTAACATCAATATGTCAAGGTCCCATTATGCTAACTGATTCATCCAACTCCTAGATCAGTTTTAGCCTTGTCATAGCCTGGCCCCAGTGTGGCTGCAGTTTTACATTAGTTCAAATGTTGTTGATTGCACATGACATCTGAATCAGAGATTCCCATCCTGTCATAGTGGAAAGTGAAACATGATAAAGGCAAAGTCTGTCTAATTTCTAAATCTACAGTTACCTTGCTTTTTTATAGGTGGTAGAATATCTGAATTGAGCCAGAATAAAAATACTATAAAAATGTTTCATTATATTAAATTAAATCAATGAGCTGAGCTTTTCATTTTTGGACATTCCAGGCAACTACTGACTGCTATCTATCATTCCCAGGGACATTATTTATCTATTGATGCCCTGTCATAAGAATCGGGTTAGAGGGATTGGGTGGGAATTGTTAACAAGATTGCTTGATGTGTATGGGAAATGATCTGCAAGTACGTGGGCCCTAAAAAGTTCAACACTATAAGTAATACTGAACTAACTAGCATATGTTGAAAAGAATTGAATAGCACTGTCTTACCATTACTGTGATCTTGCAGCTCTGTCAGAGTTCAGCTACCTCCATGCCCTGGTCTTGTAAATGACCACGCTGTTGTGAATTCAAAGTGAACCCAACCCTTCCATGATTTAAGTTTTGCCAATGTACAGCTCAACCATAGCGGGCAGCAGGGAAGATCAGGGGAAAGAAGAGGGGAAAATAAATGCTGTTCCACCGTCTCTTTGGTTCTCGACTTAATGCCTGATGTTATCCGGAGAGACCTCCCTTCTGGTGGATGGCATTCAAAGAGTAGCTGCGAAAACCCATTATTCATTACCCAGATGACAAACACATATGAATGCCCAGCACTGTGAGTAAATAGCAGTAGTAACGCAAATTCCTCGAAGTAAAATTGGAGAAAAATGCATTACTCTAATTTGAGGTGTAGAGACAATGTTTTCTTAGACAATAATATTTCACAGATATGTGCCCGATGTTGTTCTTTGTTTGTATGAAATCCAGGATATCATAAAGGTAGATGAGAACATCTAATAGGTCTCTAAAAACTTGAACAGTGAGTTGGTATGTTTGCCTATGTGGTATCTTTTCTCCAGGAATGAAGACAATAGTATAATCCTATTCCCGACAGGATATGAAGACCGTCTGCCTCCTATACACTAACCACATTCAGAAAGTCTTTACAGACATCAGGTTATCTTATTACATGCAATTCCTCTAATGAGAAGCACATCAGGGGTTGTTGCATTAGAGAAGAGGAACAGTTGCAAAATTGGGTTACATGGCACTGAAGCCAGGACGTCCCTAACATCATAAACAATCCTGGAGCATCTAGGATTTCACGCTATCCATGTTGCACATGTCCTGATTGGGTTACCTTGACTAACGTTTGTTTTGTTGATTACTTTGCCTGAGTTTTTAGTATTTTCATCCAGTTCAAAAATAGAGTTCACTCTCTTCTTCTTTGAATGGGTATGTTGTGCTTCTTTGAAAAGTCTGATCAATAAATATTCCAGAAACTCCAGACTTAATTAATTCTAATAAGGCAAGTGGGCCTGGTTTAGTGATCACGAAAAATATATGGAAAAAAGAATTTGCTTTTTTTTTCAAGGCATGTTTCTAAAAGAGAAACCTTTGGTCCTGGTATGCATTTCAATATCTTGAAACTTTGTTTCCCTCTAATGATGGGCTGGTCCACAATATAAACATAAACCTTCAAGGCCTCCTCTTTCTGTTTCATTTCACTTCGAAGTTTGTGCAAGTTTTGATCTGCATCATTTCTTCCTCAACTTCTTCCACTGGAGATTATCGGCCTTTAACAATGTGGGGCATTTATGTACAGGCTCCTGGCAATTCTATTCTTGTCAACTCCTTTGTTGAGCTTCTACCTGTAAAGTGAGGTTGACCAATTCCATAGATGTAGTGGGTAAGTTCACCGCTGACCATAAGGCATGTTTGAGATCTTGTCTCAAACCTTGATAGAAAGCGGCGCTTCCACCATGTCAGTCCATGCTGCTTGGCTAGTGAGATGCAGAAACTGAGCCCAGATGGGCAGCCCAGCCCAGTGAGGAGGCATCCGTATCCATGTTAGTCTGAGCCTCCTGAGGCTCAGGCTAACAGACAACCTATCAAAAAGTTGGTGATTTCCACCACTGATCCACCAGTACTGATGCGCATTAACAGAGTTGAAAGCTCTGCACCCAAGCCATGAGGCTCCCCTGATACTGGAGCCACTGAGACCTCCGGTTCACTAAAAGGCCCTGTTCTGCTGTTTGGCATGTGGAGCTCTGACTATATCCAGGAGGCGTGGGAAAACAGGAACTGATACTAGCACAACAGTTCACACCTAATATACTCTAGTATCATCCGGTCCGGAGGTAGAGTCGTGACTGAAACTACATACAGTTTGATGCCTCGAAGGATAATGCACAAGGGAAGGACTCTGCGGAAAGGTATATCCATCAGCACTGAGACTTTTCAATCTGTTATGCAAGCACATGTATAGTAGGTTCAGATTATGTTTAAGTATAATTTAGTATTGTGTTAATGCAATATTAAGATGGAAAAATCTATCTAATGGATTAAAAAATATATTGTCCCAACATATCACCGAGTTAGTTGCGCAGTTTTTCCACTTCGTTTAATTTTTCTTTTGCATGACTAATGGTGGTTCCGAATTTGCTTTTCTTGTTTGGTCACCCAAAAGAAATATGATGCTCACCAACACTGTTCTTTAGCACCAGTGCCCCCAAAAGAGAGCGTGCAGAAGACACACAGCTTGCGATTACCCACATCATAGATTCTCAATATTATAACACTGATTGGTTAAAGCAGGATTTAGACTTTTTGAGCTAACTACTAGTGTGGTTCAAAGTGATACCAGTGACCTTTCACAAGACGCTATGCTCTCAATTACATCTGGCACAGTGAAGCTGGGGAATGCACATGCCAAATATTCCCAGATGCATGTATTCAAGCCATTTAGCTGCACAAGCCAAACAGTGCTAAAGATTAAACAATACACATACAACCAATAATATACACTAAACCAGCATGTTAATTCTATCCATACTAATGATCCAATTCAAACAATCAGAAAACAGATTCTGTTCTGTGACCAATTACCAAAGAGCAGGTTATAAAGGTATCCTAAATCTGGCAGCAGCATGAATCCATACTAATGGCAGTAAAACGCAAGAAAACTCTTACTAGGAATAAATGTGTTACTGGGCACCTGTGTGCCATTGCATGGGACTGGGTAGCTCAGGTCAGGTAAGAGCACTCTCAGCTTTTTGACCTCTTGTATGTGTAACATCTTCAGCGTGTCATGGCCTTTTAGCAGTATGCAAGATGACACTTTTGGGTGCACCTTGAATTTGGGTAAGGCAAAAGTACAAACTCAGAATGCAGTATGTTGCTTGCAAAAAATGTCGGTACTGGCGGAAGGTGTCACACACAGGTATCTCACATAGTGCGGTTCCACTTGGCAACTTGAACACTACTTGTCATGTGAAGAATATGCATGTGTTTCGACCACTGTGTGCAAGATCAAGGGCATAGATTCATATCGTGGTTGATTAGTGGATGGCAAGCTTCTATACCCAGGGAGTATTATGTTCGAAACATGGACCCGTTGTCAGCATGATTGGCATCTTCTTTGGAAAACAAACCCCGTTTACTGTGTCCATGGTACCCATTTCTTTTCCTCAGAGCCGCTTCCTGGCAATGTGTATTCCTCCTGCTGGCCAGAAGTAGACTCATGGACCGCCCTTAAAAACTGTACTATGTGCTTCTTTGTCATCTGGTAAGGTCAATGATCTGTCTCATCCCTGTGTTCCCTACCACGCTGCTTTCATTGACCTTGCTTGGTACTATCTAACACTACCATTGGTCCACAAGGTCAGTCTCCTGTTAGGTAGTGTGTTGTGTGTCATTTCCTAGATTCACCCTTCCTCATGCAGTGAAATGTGGTCAGTTCAATCAACGACTCTGCATTAATATGTGCTCATGTGCCTATTCATTCCTAGTTCCGTGATTACTGTGCTATCTGTATTCGGTGGGAATGGCCCAACTACCCAAAGGCACTGGAAAAATGCAATTTGGAAGCACCTTTCTTTGAGGGACATTTTGTGAAAGTTTTGTTTGACAGAATGGGGAGGATCCTTGATCAGGTAAGAAAAGAAAATATTTAAAACCTTTAAAAAATGCTCTATGAATGTGCTTAATAACATTAGTCGTGCCCGCAGCTGAAGAAACAAAAGTGTGTTAAAGTACCAAGAGGACTAGAGTTTCTTGCATGTCAGCTTGGTTAGTGTCTTTAACTAATGGTTTACACATAGAATTTTAGAGACATGAGACTACTGGTACAAATTGCAGAAGCACATGATGGCTGGAAAAAGAATGGCATATATTTGTGGAGAATGCATAGAAAAGTAATACAAAGGCAGCTTTTGTTCATCATTACGGTGGAGTGACTGCTTAAACTAGCTTGTAAACCAAGAACTGATATTAGAAGGATACGTGCTGGTGTATAAGAACCTAGTGGAAGTTGTGGATTTTCTGAAGAGGAAGATGGTTTGTGTAGTCTTTTGTGTGCTTCCATTGCCTGTATGCCTGAGCTGGTGTCTGGAATATTGACAATGAATGATGTAATAGAATACTGGTGTGTAGCCCAGATTGGAAGCTAGGAGATGGAGACAGTTGGAGGGAGGATGGAGCTCTCCTTGTACAAGCGTGGTGCTTGTGGTGAAGAGCAGTACCCACTGTGAGATATGAGTGTAGTACACTTGTGTGTGGTGATGCGAATAGAGAAAGAGCGGTACCCTTTCACTAAAGGTAACCTGTGATGTGCGATGTGGAGAAGAGATGTACCATGTCGTAAGAAGTTGCAAGGGGAACTACCCCATGGAGTGAAACTGTGAAGAAGTGTAGTTACCTGTGCTGTTGAGGATTGTAGCTACATGTTTCGCCTGAGCGCGATCTGGGACCAATCGTAAACCTGTTAAAGTAGGAAGATTTGACAAGTGTGTTGTGCAGGAGCGCTGTACATTTGTTATTGATTTGTGTTTTATTCAATGGAGTCGGTCAGTGTTCTGCTTGAATGCTAGTGTTTGATGCAACTCTAGTGTGATATAGGGGAGTCCTTCTTCATGGGGTCTGAAGCCCAAGTTTGTATTACTGGACTACTGTATTGTTTAATCTTTGGTAATAATTTTTTACTATACATATGTTGTAGGCTGTCATTGTGTTTAGAAGATATCACAACTTTTTCTGGTTCAGTTTCCAGAGGGTGTTTTACTGGGTGCAGATTAAGTGCTTTCTTCAACCTAGCTCTTGGTCATTGTTGGTCTGAGCTGCTGGTGTGATTAGGTATTGGATGTATTGTGTTAGAGTACTCAACTGCACTTTATGTGTAAGTACTTGGTATATGTTGAACATCTGTGGATGTGCATATTGGAGCTTGGGGTAGATGTAGAAACTCTGAGTTTATGTGTCACCTGCATAATTTGGTAGTGTGATGTAGATGTCTGGTGACTTCGTGTGCCAGTGTTGTGAAGCCAGGTTTTGTGTTGGAGTCTGGTCAAGAGTTTTCACTTAAGGTGATGTATTGTTAAACCTTCTGCTTTTGTTTGTTTTTGCCTTGAATGTGTAGACTTGGAGATGATGAAGGAAGTTGGTGGTTTTTGTGCCCAGTCTGCCACGTGAACGAGGATCTGGGAATACATGTCCTGCATTCATGTTTTGTTATTTGTAAGAAAGGGACTGGGACTTGTGTAGTATCCTGTGTTTACCTACTCCCTGTATGCCTGAGCTAGCGTCTGGAATGTTGTGAGTTAATGACGTAATGAAATGTTGATGTGTGGTGTAGAGTGGAAGCTAGGAGATGGGGAGAGTTGATGGGAGGACAGGACCTACCTGCTGTTTCTGTAACCTAAGCAACTGACATAAAAGAAAGAACTTAGCTCATTCTCAAAACTCTTGTATTAAGACCCTGCTTTCTAGCTTCAAACGTTAATAAGCTATGAATGAACTACAGAGAAATCCTAGAGGAGCAATTGCATTAATGCTGGTAAAACAGGCTAATAAGCCATTTAGGGGACTTGATGTGTGGCAATAGCAGATCAAAAATGTAGTGTTAAGTTGAGGAAGCTTCAAATGATTTTAGTTCAGTTCTTGTTAACATTATCACCAGTTGTGCTCCTTCATACAAACTTACAAAAATGTAAGAAACTCACCAGAAGAGTTTCATTTTTGCATATGTGTGCACCATACAAACCTCAATGTGACAGCCGGTCAAAGATCATAAAAACTTTGCAGTCACACAAGAATTATGCTCTTTTCCATGACAATTGTGAGATTTATCTCATGGTCAAGCATAATCATGTCACAAGCCAGCCAGCATTTTAAAAATCAGTAAAATAAATGAGGACTATTATAAGCCCTCCTTGAACAAAAGGTCTGTACATATCAGTGCACTTTAGTGATGTGACAGCCTCGATAGTTCAGTACCTACATTTGTAATTGTGTTTGCTTAGTTTTCCAACATGCACGGGTGCCCTAGATTATCCCACTAATTTGCTGTTGTACCAGATTGATGTGACATTTGGGCACTGAAAGACTGATTTTCTATGGTGTTTGTTTTGATAGGTATATGTTGGAAGAGTGTTATGATTTGTACCCATCGAACTTTGGAAAACAAATAGAGGTGTATCTTACAAGGTGTGTCACTGATGGTAGAAATTTACTAGTGGCAAGAGCTTGCAGTCTGGTTTTTTCCATATTCCCTCTTTTTGGGCTGCAATTTTTTGGGTAATGGGTATATAGAGCTAATGCAAATGTTAGACCAGCAGCTTTTCAGAGTTTAGAGAGCCACTAGATTCTGACAAAAATATTCCCTCCTGCATTCTGGCTTTCTCCCATTCTCAGCCTAAGGGTAATAAGTAAAAGTAGTGATGGGGCTGTTTTTTTAGGTCTCATCTGAGATAAGCATGTGCTGCCACTTCGATACATTTAGTTTACTTACAGGTGACTTACAGACACTCAATGCTTACTATTGGTTGGCTCCTTCTTCACTCTTGTTTCCTTGGTTTTCTATGCAAGACCCATTTGCTTTGTCAATGCTTGATAAATAAGAACTTTGTTGATGATAATAAGAGTTAAATAGGGCACTACTACAAAACAGGTCCGTAAGTGTTGGGGTCTTGTTTTGCCTGCAACTCGGGAGATTCGGAAATGAGGAATGGTGAGTTTGTAGGAAGTATGACATTGCATTTCCTTAGTAGAGAAAACCGTTTTTCCTATATTTACTAGATTAAAGTGTATCTGACAATTGGGAAAGGGATGAATTCTGAGTGCATTTAGACATTAAACCTGTGCATATAAAGATGATCTTCGACTTTAAGCCACCGTAGATCATATCTTGCTAATTAATGACAATGCTGAAGACTGGAGTCCTGCTAATCTGATCACTACATTTGAGCAAAGTGCAGCTCCTGAATTATGAATTGGGACATAACCAGACAGAGGATGTGAACATGTTACACTCATGAATTGACAAAGGCTTTAACCACCAGTGTCAGGACAGCTATGAGATGTAAATAGTAAATCCCTCACAGGTGGCAAGGTCTTGAATCATGGCTTTGTTGACGAGTACTAGAACAGGATATAAACTTTCCAGTTGATGACTAGAACCACACCCACCTATCCTCTGCTCCACAAATTAGTATGGCCCTCTGGCAGTACAAAACAGTCATGTTCACGCCAGATAGCTGATTGGAATCCAGAGTGCACCAGTCCGACTACAGTGCTCTTACCAACCAAAAACATTATTGCAGTCTTTCAAGGCCAACACTTCCTTTTGCCAAAGTCTTTTGCAGCTGCCATCTATTCATTGGGCTTGACTTCCGAGTCCAAGGAAAGGTTTTTCAAAGAATGTACCACGGTTGTTCGCCAGACATTATTCGAAGTTGAAAATCCCAGTGACGTCAAGGGCTATGCCGTTGACCTCAGTTTCTCTTTTTTAGGCGGTATACTTTACTCTCTAGCAAGGAGAAAGCTTTACCATCCAGATGATTGCCAATGCATGAGCCCTTTGGGTAGTATGAATCCGGTATGCTCTACAGCTGTCCCAGCCACCACCTACCAAGATACTTGTTCACCAGTCAATATGTCAGGACTTTCTGCAGGAGAATGAGATCCTCCACCTTTTATGATCATAAGCGCTGACCTCTATGTGACCCTTTTCCAAAAAATGTAGGTTTATTGCTCCAGATTCGTCTTGTATAGGTCATCAAACCATCTTGGATCTCTACAATCCCAACCATTTCCTCCTTCTACAGATCTACAAAATGCTGGTGCTGTCCCAAGTCCTGGAAGCTGTCAAAAATTATACAAGACATATTCTGAGTTCAGTGCCTCTGTTTTATGGTAGGAAACCAAACCTGCAAGTACAAGACCTTGTGGTGAATTTTCTGTTCTTTCTCGTCTATATTCTCAAATATCTTGACTCCTGCTGTTGCTTTTCTAAGGTTACAGAAGGCCTGCTACTAACCTTATCTGAAAAATCGTCTTTGTCAAGTAAGTTTGCACAATTCAGTCTGATCGCTAATCTCTGCTCCATATTCAGTCTTTCCTTCTTACTAAACAATGCACACTCCTCTCTGATTTATCCTAAAATCTGTTTAGCTGGGCCATTCTAGACTCTGAACTCACTCATTTGCCTCCTAGAGAGAGACCATCCATCTTCGAAACTTGGAAATGAAAGGGGATGTGGGTGGTTGTGTTGATGGGGTGAGATTTCTAGTTGTCGATGCCTTTGGCGTCCACTTGAACTGCAAGTCTGAGTGGTTAGTCTCCTGGATTGGCAGCTGATGCTGGATTGGAAAGTAACATTACTGTAAGCCCACCCCGAAGCCCTGTTACTCCAAACATTCTGTGGAAGATCAGGGACCACTGTGGGGGCTCTTACTTTGGTTGCCCCCAACAAATTTGTTTTCCAAAAATCCTGCATCTTCTACAGAAGGAAAACACTTGCTTCCCCAGAATTGAGGCCTCATTTCCAGAGAGGTATGGAGAGTCTTGCACCTCGGCCTCCCTTTACTCAGCTTGAGTGTCTGGCTCTTGAGCAGCTGGCCTTTGCCCATCCTTGCATATTGTACTACATATTAGATATGATGGTGGCTGCCAGGTAATCCTTCACAAGACTATAGTTCAGGTGCAAGTGGTCAAGGGTCCATTAGTAACCTGCATACTTGGACAGTGGCATGCCTTTCGCTATATATCTTGTTAAACCAGCTGTCCAGGTCAATGCCTGCAAGAACAGTGTTGGTGCCTGTGAACACACCTGGATACTGCTTTTCCACTGCCAACTAATTCTTGAAGTGCCATCTGATCTGCCTTACTGCACCTCTTTAATCCTGTCACGCATGTTTGCACAATGCAGTGGAAAGCATGGCCTCTTGACAGTTTTACCTAGTGAGTGTCGTGGCATTTGGTTTTACATACCAATTCCTTCTAAGGCTATCTTTTCTTGACTGATTACTTTTTATTATTATTTAAACTTGCTATTGCGCACAACTCACTCCCAGAGGAGCATCTTGGCGCTGGGCACAGCAGGTTCGCATGAGTACTCTCTAGAAATTTAGAGAGAAACATTTTAATAGCCATGTTTTTAATAGCTTTTTGAATTTAGCATGGTCCTCACATAACTGAATAGACAGGGGAAGTTTATTCCAGTGAGATGGCACCAAATAGGAAAATGATCAACTGCTGAATCTGGCGGAGCGGATCCAAGGTATTTTTAAATAAGACTTGTTGGAAGATCTTACAGCCCGAGAAGGCTGATACAGGCAAAGCTTGAAAATCAAATAAGTGGGCAAGGCCTTAATTAAGGCTTTCTGTGTCAAGCAACATATCTTGAAGAATATACTTTTTTTATGGGCAGCCAGTACTGGTACCTTAAAATGGGATCCATGGAAGTACGGCGGAGCAAGTTACAAATTAGCCGGGCAGCAGTTTTCTGCACCACTTGGCGTTTTGATACCAAGGTGTCATTAGCTGCTCATAGAAGTGCATTATCATAGTCTAGGCGGCTGGTATTGAGAGCTTGGACTGGGGGGGGGGGGGGGCGGCGGGGCGGGGGGGGCGGGCGCGGGGGGCGGCGGGGGGGGCGCGGCGCATCATAGAAAAGTCTTCCTCAAGAGCCACATGGTGGCATAGCAGGTACCACAGATAGTCAACCTGGGATTTCTTCGATAAAGATTGATCTATTTTGACCCCAAGATTCTTTTTACTACCTGTTTGGGGCGGGACCTGGACCAAACTCAGGGGGCCATCAGTCAGCTGATCAAATTTCCAGGGCCTTGCCAAAAAGTCGAATCTCAGTTTTGTCTCCATTCAACTGAAGACAATTATTGGTTATCCATGTCGCAATTTTATGCATACAGTGGGAGAACTGCGACTGAACGTTCCTGGAGTCCGGTCCAAAGGAGATGAGCTGCGTTTCCACAATGGATATGATCTCAAATCTATACATTCTCACTAACTGTGCTTGAGGCGCCATGTAAATGTTAAAGAGTCGGTCTCAGGCAGGAACCCTGTGGAACTCCTTTGTTGATTCTTAAGGTTTTGGACCTAAAGGAGTCAATACAGATGTTTTGGGTTTGGTTGTCTAAAGAATCCCTGAGCCAGAGCAAGGCACTGCCACATATGCCAGCCTCATACAGTTTATGGATAAGAATGGAATGAGAGACTGTATCAAAAAACTTCCTCTTTATTCTTTGGCTCTGCCTTGCCCTAAACAGAACATCTTTCTGCTATATGAGCATACTTTACTATTTTAAAGGAGGCTTCACTGACTTTGTGTTCACATATGCTTATCCGAAATATTTGTCAGCCATGTGGGCTACTCCAGGAGCATTTTGCAGGCATTAGGCGCATGAGAATTACTTGTCAAGAACTACACAAGGTTGTTGGCCTTGGCATAAGCTCTCTGATGTGCTTTTCTCCTCATTGTCTTTACTCTTTGTTATGGAATTTAAACATAGGTCGATACCAGGAGAAATCCAGGATGCAGAGGTAGGATAAAATCAACTATGTGGACCTTCAGTAACTCCTGATCCTTTGGCTCCTTGGCATTATCAGCACTCTTCTTTCAGCACCCTTCTTCCAACCCCTCATGCATCAAATGAAACAATATCAACTAGCTCCTTCCTAAAGATGAAAACCTCTGATAATGCCATAGGAGGCTTAGGACATATCCACATATGCTACCCTGGTACAGGTAATTCATATTTCTTTTTATACGGCTTTAGAAACAATTTCTGGTCCAGCACCTGGGCAATTCAGCATCTTTCGTTTGAAAATGGAAGGACTCCAGGTTAATATATTGGCCATTAAGGTAACTTCAGCCCTCTGGACTGAGACATAGATTTGCTGTTTATTTGACCTTCAATGTGCGGTAATACTAATCGGGAGAGAAACCTAATTACTACAGTTTTGGTGCTAATGTACCATTTCTGAAATACATTTAGGAACAGGCCCTGTTTGATGACGTTAACGGGAGCTTTAAGTCTTGTCCTTTCTCAAAAACTATGCCCATCGGGATAGAGTGTGGTCTGCTGCAAGACACTTATGGCGTCTTTCTGGTGAGCTCCAGTCTTGGGCCCCCTCTGCCATATCCTGCAGGCTGTAAGTTGAGCTCCCCATACATCAGAATAGCAGCTTTCAAGTGCATATAGCCGATTGCACTGCCAGAAACCCAGTGATGAGCCTGATTGAAGCACCAGGGTTGAAAGCTGCAAGCTCATTAGAAGCATGGTGGCCACGGACATGAAAACGAGGCCGCGCTGGAGTACCAAAGGATCCCGATGTGGCTCATCGTAGCTCCCCAGCATGAGGTGATGAGAGACAGCTGGTCTGCTATGAACAGTAGCCCAACTTTTAGTTATCAAACTACTTCTTACTAAGACACCAACACAATATGCCATGATGTCGATGTTAGTTTAATGCCATGTGTCACTATACGCAGAATTAAATTAAGACTGTGGGGGGGTGAGTCCCAGACCAAGAATGTTTACAAAGAGGATTTCATGGCCTTCACTGGGGAGCGCTATCCTTCTGGGTGGTTAATGTTTTTTACACTACTGGATTGACGACCCATCTTAACAACTGTAGCAGTGCCCCATGGAACAAAATTGTTGCCTAGTGAAGCTTCCCACTCTGTGCGCGCCGGGGGATAGTAAGAGGTTTCTGAAGGAGAGTCTCTATGCAACGTAGAGCACTACAAGTAGCACCTCTGGAGCACAGACTCTCGCTAAGTGTTCTCCTAATTTTATGCCAATTTCTTTTCTTTTTTTTAAACTGGAGCCCTGAGGGCATTTAGAGATTTCTGAAATTCAGAGAAGTGAGTCAATTCTACCTTAGTCACTAGCACATAGTTATCACAGGTAGCCACGATGGTGGCAAAAAAGGGGCTTCTGTCCTGCCACTGACTAAGGAAAACATGCAAATCTGCTTAGGCGAGCTACCAAATTCAATATGGTGACCACACAGATTCAAGCACTACAGTCTGATATTGCATCCGCTCTGTGACAAGAAGAAAGAGCTGCAGGCAATGGGGGACTGAGTTGCTACCAATGAGGATGATCTGGCAAGGAGCCAAGAATTCGAGAAATCCCAGGATGTTGAGGCAAAGATTGAAGAAGATATCAGAGAGCTCTGGGAAAAATGCATGGACCTTGAGGACAGGTAATGCCAAGACAATATAAGAATTCAGAATGTTCACAAAGATGAAGAAAGAACAGACATAGTCACTTATTTTCAGACCAAATATTTGATATCTTTATCAGAGCGCATAGAGGGGGTGGCACAAGAGAAGGGCCTGGTGCTCGCCCTAGAGACTGAATTGCTAAACTGGGATCATTTCAAATCAAGGACATGAATGTGAGAGAAGCTAGAAAGGCTGCTGTCTTAATCTTCCAGTACAAAAGTATAGATCTCTTCCAAGATATCTCGCAAACTTCTTTGAATAAAAGGAGGAAGCTGCAGCAAATCTCGACAGAACTGCGAACGAGAAGGATATGTTGTAGATGGACATTATCCTCTGGGCTGCTGTTCAAAATGGACTTCAAATCTCACCTGGTACGTACACTCGAGGAAGCCTAAGAGATTGTACGTCCTGCAAAGGACGGGCACCAGTCAGACAGGAGGAAAACCGTAGTGAAAAAGTCGAGGAGAAATTGGAAAAGTCAAACGGCTTGAGATGCTCTTCCCGTAGCAGAAGGCATAAGGGTGCACACATGCTTCTATGAGACTGACTGGGAATGGTAGTTGTGGAAGATGAAGTTACAGAATGAACTCTCTGCCAAGGATATGAATACTGGAGGGTAAGTAGGAGTCCCTCATGCTATATCACTTTATTGTAAAATTCACAACACTATGCCTGACACAAGATGTGAGGAGGGTAGTGGATAATCAAGTGTATTGTATACATCATTGGATGCCTGAGTGAGAATGGTAACATTATCTGTTTTTAGATGACCGTTAATTGAAGATACATAGATGATGGAGGCAGTTGAGGCCTGGGGGGAGCAGAAGACTGGAACACATTTCACCATCGTGTTGGGAGTGTATATAATCCTGTTCCTGTATATTTTTTCAGATAGTGCTGGGGATGGGAGGAGAAGAGATGGGGAGAACAGGGTTGTTGAGATAGGAAGTTTGGGTGAGTTACTGAGTTCGCTGTATGGAGGGGACCGACGGGCACAGACGCCAAACATACACCCAAGTTGCTGGAAGCACACTTAGAGCCCATAGAATTATTTCCTCCTATAGATGGAACACACACAGACTAGCTATGCGATGAGAATCATGTCATTGAATGTGAGTGGATAGAAATCCCCGGTTAAGAAACATAAAATTTGAAGGGAAGTGAAGGAAGCCCAACCAGATATAGGGTGTCTCCAGGAGATGCATTTACACTCCTCGGATACCCACCTCATGTGGAGAAAAGGAGGAGTTATGATAGACTTGCACAGGGATTTCCCACTTAAAACTTTTAAGATCACCAAAGACATTAAGGAGGGCTAACTTTTATTTTTATTATTGGAGGAACTGAGGCCTGATAGGAGATTTAACATCCTCAATATTTTACGCCCCAAATATATCCCAGGAAACCTTTCTTTCCCACAAGTCAGCCAAAATGAAAGACTGAAACATGCATGGGCTACTTTGTGGGTGATTTCAATGTAGTCCCAGATGCACAGCTTGATAGACACCCCCAGGATAGATTTAACAAGGTGCTGTATCGGAACCCCTCTTGATGTAATTCAGGGAAGCAGGTCTTGTAGACATTTGGAACCCTGGGGCACAAGAGCACACTACCTTCTCTCACGTTAATAGATTGTACCCACTTATAGATCTAGTGTCACAGGTGGGCGAAAACACTTGCAATATATTGATAGCAGTATCGAATTACTCAATGCTGATATGCAAGAGTAAATGGGCAGGTAGCGTTCGCAACAGAGAATTCTGGAGATTTAGTAAAGCCCTCTTTATAGATAGAAAAGCATTGCATTCTCTAAGGGAGGCCATCACAAATTATTTCCAAAAGAATGATACAGGAGAGGTCCCCCCAGGCATCATATAGGATGCCTTCAAGGCTGTTGCATGAGGCCAGTGCATACCGGAGAGCACTAGACAGCGTAATATGTAGAAGTTAAGTCATGACGCCCTAGAAGATGAGCTCAAACTGGCAGAAGCGGACTGTAAAAAGACAGGTTTGTTGTGGTTTTTATGAACACTGACCAGAGTGAGGCCACCTGGGCCTCGTCCATGGGGAGGTCTGAAAGGCTCTATTGTGCCTAAGAACATTTTTTGAAAAGGCCATAAAATGGACTTCTTGTTGGCTAGAAGACTCGGAGGACAAAGGCCATGGGGTCAATCCCTGCTCTGAGAGGAGAAGGGTGTGAATAGAGCTGTGTCAAAAAGGAAAAGAGCGGCCTTTAGGAGATACTATTCAGTCTTTTATTTGGTGGACCCAGTGTACCTGAAAAAGGTGGGTGAATTTATTAGTTCAGCAGAAATGCTGAGACTATCCAGAGCCAGTAGAGCATCTCTCGAAAATTGACAACCTTAGATGAGGTATTGAAAGTTATTACTGACCTGCAGTCTAATAAGTCATCGTGTCCCAATGACCTATCAAACGCATTCTGTCGATTTCGATATCTATTCAATCAAACCTAACTCCGCTCCTGATACCCATATTATACTATTTTTTGCAAACAAGCTCAGTCGTACATACGATGACTGTGACTAACATTGTGCTAATACATAAGGATCTTTGTGAGGCATACCACCTTATAGCCCTCTTGAACTTGGACACCAAGACTTTCAAAAAAATGCTGGTGAATCGATTGATGCCCCACATGCCATATCTCATACACCCAGATCAATCTGGATTCGCCTCATCATTGATAGACAGCACATAATATGCAAGTGCTCACCCTAATTCAAAAGGTATCCCTGAAAAGATACCCCTTACAATACTGTCATTAGATGCTGAAAAAGCATTGTTCAGGGTAAGCTGGGCATTTCTTCAAAAAATCCTCAAAGAAGTTGAACTGGGACCTAATATGTTGACATGGATAGTAGCCAACTATAAGACTTCATTGGCTAGAACACCAGTCAGTGGGTGTAGGTCTGAACCCATTTATTTGCATAGAGGCACCCGTCAGGGGTGTCCTCTACTGCCCCTGTTTTTTATACTAAACATTGAACCTCCAGCTGCACACAGTAATGTAAAATCCAGAGATTAGAGCGAGCAGCATAAGATTCATTTGTTCATTGACGATATTCCACTAACTGTGGTAGAGCCACACACATCCATCATTCAGACCCTAGACTTGATAAAACATTTTGTTAGATTTTCTTTTTTCTTTTTTTAACTTTATTTTTCATTTTGCAATAACAAAAACAATTTGTCAATGATACAGCATATAGGTGCATGCCGTTGATGTGATGGGCAACACTTGGTACAGGTGGTAGCATCAGAGGTAAAAAAGCATAATAGGGGTACATAATCATTCGTAAGTATTGTATTGTAATTGCATTTGTATAGCGCTTACTACCCCTGACGAGGCGTCGAAGCGCTTTTTCGGTGAGTAGCACGCTACTCCGGGACCCATAGAGGATTAGTGTTGAATTAGTATAGTGAAACATGCAAGTAAATTTTAAGTGGTGGATATGTTAGTCAGTTATTTTGATTCGGAAGGATAGAAGAGGAAAGAAGGTTTGTATTTATATAGCGCTTCTAACCCCTGATGGGGTGTTGAATCGCTTTTTTTGGCGAGTAGCCCGCTACTCCGGAAACCAATAAAGGATTAGTGGTGAATTAGTATGGTGAAATATGAAAGTAATTTGAGTGGTGGATATTAGTCAGTTATTTGGAGTGAGAAGGATAGCGGACGGATAGAAGGGAAAGAAAGGTTTGCATTCATATAGCACCTGTTATCCTTGATGGGGTGTTGAAGCGCTTTTCTGGCGAGTAGCAGGCTACTCCGGAACCCATAAAGGATTAGTGTTGAAAATATAGTGAAATATGAAGTAATTTGAGTGGTGGATATGTTAGTCAGTTATTTGGATTGAGAAGGGTTAGGGAGGGGTAAAAAAGGAAAAAAGGTTTGCATTTATATAGCGCTTGTAACCCTGATGAGGTGTTGAAATGCTTTGTTGGCGAGTAGCACGCTACTCTGGAACCCATAAAGGATTAGTGGTGAATTAATATAGTGGAATATGGAATTAGAGAAGTGAACATGCTAGTCTGTTATTTTGATTGAAAAGGATAGTGGAGGGATAGAAGAGTGAAGGATTTCTTTTTTTAGGTCATAGCAGTAGGAGGAGGCTTTTGGATGAGTAAAAAGGATTTTTGGAGGGGAAGAGTCAGAGGGAAGAGTTTAGAAAGGTTTGTTTTGGGGGATCGGTACAGTAAAGGAGGTGTCAGAAGATGCAAGGAGGGGTAGAGTAGGATAGAGTCAAGAAAGGGTTATTTTGGGGAACATAGTAGTGGTATGGCGTTTGGGATAAATGAGAGAGTGGGTGTAGAGGATATAATGATAGATGTATAGGGTGAGATAGGGTAGTGAATTGGAAAGAGTAGTAGAAAGAAGTTTGAGATGAGTAAGAAAGTTGGGCTAGAAGATCTATTGAGGGAAGTATAGGCTGAGAAATAGGGTAGTGCATTGGAAATGCTAAATTAGAAGAAAGTGATAAATATATTGATCCATAAGTACATTGAAAGTATATAGATGTATAAAGGAGGTAAGTATATGCAGATTAAAGATATTGATAGAGGTAGCGGATGATAACACAGTGAGGTATAAGCATGGAACACACCAATGACACCCAGGCCGCTGTTTGCTGTAATCAATTCTCTTGCCTTCCATCATGATTAGGGTGGTCTTCCACATCCGACCCACTTTCCCCACTCTCAAGCGTATCAAGAGCGGAGGGCTCTCCCTCCGCCAACCCAGAAGTACACATTTCCCGCCAGATCATCAGGTCGTCTTGTAGCTTCTCGTCCCTACGGGTAAGTTTCATATGTACTTCTTCGGCTAGAGACCACTCTCGTACATCCTTAAGCCAGACCGGCACTTCTGGGCCTCTCTGACCCATCCATGTTATGGCCATCCTACGCCTAGCTAGCACAAGCATTAATTGTAGCAGTTTATATGGGAGTTTCCTTTTCTTGGGCTTCCTGACCGAGGCGAGCAGGCAACTCAAGGGTTCCGGCCTCACCTGAAGACCCGTGGCTGCACTAATCCTGCCGACCCCCTCTGTCCAAAACTACCTGACTGCCGAGCACTCCCAGGCCAAGTGTAGAAAGCCCGCTTTCTCTACACCGCATCTCGGGCATCTATCATTCCTGTCACATGAAATGCGTTTTAGATACCGGGGTTAGGTAGGTGCAATGCAAGAAATTAAAGTGCGTCAGTTTAAATCTGGCATTACAGGAGACAGTGCGTGTGAGGGAGCCTATGTGTGCCCACTGTTTCTCTTCCAACTGGATGCCTAGATCCCTCTCCCAGGCAACCCTGGACGGTGGCACTGGGGGAGTGGAGTCCTGTTTCATAGCTTAATAGAGGAGAGGGATCAATTTGCGACCAGCACCACACGAAATCAGGATATCTAAAGTTTGAGTCGGATGTGGAATGTCCGGGTATTGTGGCCAGGTGACCTTTACTACCTCCTGAATTCCTCTATAGTGTAGGAATTAGCCCTGTCCGAGGCCAAAGCTCTCTTCCGCCTGTTCATAAGTGATAAATGTCTCATTAGGAAAAAGGTTGGCAAGAACTTCGCAGCTGCCCTCCCTCCAGGGTTGAAAGGACATGTGCCTTCCCATGTCTATAAATGGTGCCAGTATCCAGATCTGTAGCTCCCTGTGAAATGGCGCTTTCCTTAAAACCTTCTCGATAAACCGTTGCCACATGTCGGCCGTATGCCTCACCAGGTAGGGGTGAGTTGCATCTGCTCCCCTGCCCCACATCAGCGCCTCCTGAAGTGCCAGGGTATCCACCCTGCCCGACAGAAGGCGTTTCTCCCAGTTGTCCGCGTCAGTCAACCAGTCTGCCGCAGGTTGTAATTGGGCGGCGTAATAATATAAATCAAACGTGGAGCTTCCAAGCCACCCTCATCATAACTACGTATGATAGTGTTGAGGGCTACCCTACTGCGCCGTCCTGCTCAGAGCAGAGACGTGAGGATCATATTCAGGGTCTTAAAGACGCGCGTCGGTAATGGGCATAGTGAATTCTGGCGAACATATAAGGTCCTGGGAAGCATCACCATCTTGGAGATGGCCAGCCTGCCCATCAATGACAGTGGAAGGGTATTCTAAAATGTCACCGACCGCTGTAGAGACGTGATTACCCGGTCTATATTCCTGGCCAGAGCCTGTGTGTCCGGCGCCACCTGTATCCCCAGGTATCGGAAACCCTCTCGCTCCCAGCGCAGCCCCAGGTCCGGAAGATCTTCCAGGGGCACCGAGGCTAGTTCTGCCAATGGAAAGATCAGTGAGTTGTTTCGATTGAGCCGCAATCCAGACACTTCCCCAAATCTGTCCAATTGACGCAGCAGTTCAGGTAGAGCGTCCCGGGGAGAGGCCAAATAAAATGGGGCATCATCGGCATATAGGGAGATAACGTGGCTCGTGTTGCCCACTCTAATTCCCCACTGATCCATTTCCGCCCTGATCCGGACCGCAAAAGGCTCTATGGCCAGGGCGAATAATAGAGGCGAAAGGGGACACCCCTGGCGAGTGCCCCTACCCAGCTGCCAGTCTTCTGAGCGCGCGCCCCCGAGCTTAACCGGCGTGCGGGGTTCCGTGTACAGTATGCGAATCCAGCGACAGAACTTGGGTCCCAGCCCCACGACCCGTAAGACCTCCAAAAGATACCCCCAATCTACCGTATCAAATGCCTTGGCGAGGTCGATGGAGACCAGTACCAACTGTTCCTCTCGACCGCGTACTTCATGCATTACATGATTAAGCCGGCAGATTCATAGCCGTGTTTCGGCCCGGTATAAAACCACATTGGTCCTCATGTACCAAATGCGGCATGTATGGCCCTAAACGAGCGGCCAAGAGCTTACACAGAATTTTAGCATCCGTGTTAATCATTGTAATTGGTCGGTACGACGAGGGCTCATGCGCATCCCCTCCCGCCTTCAAAATCATACATATCTCTACCTGCTTCATGCTGGGTGGGAGATCACCTCGTTCAAAGGCCTCTAGATACACCTGTAATAGGAGGCGAGGAAGCGTGCCTGCAAATGCCTGATAAAACTCAGGAGGGTACCCGTCACTCCCCGGGGACTTAGCTCTTGGTAAGTGCTGCAGCGCGGAGTGCACCTCCCCCAGTGTAAGGGGCTCTTTCTGTGCCGATTTAGGGATAGACCGAAGAGTCAGTTCATGAAGGTAAGGGAGATATGCCGTCTTGCTGACCGCTGGATCCGCGGCATATACTGTCTGTAAGTGGGATTTCAGGACTCGCAGTAGCCCCACCTCTGAGTGGACCAGGCCACCAGTGAGCTCCTGCAGAGCCACGATTGCGGCAGGGGCTTGTTCTTGTCGGAGAATCCAGGCCAACAAGCGACTCGATTTATCCCCTTCCCTATGGAGGCGTTGTCTATATTGTGTGAGGGTGTATTTGTCGAGCATGTCCCAAATGTCATGGATGCGCTCCCGGATGGCGTGCTCTCTAGCCCCATCCGCTGCATCCGGAGCGTCTCGGGTCTGTGCCTCTAGGAGGTGTCGTTCCCCTTCTTGTAGCTCTCGTTGGAGCTGCTTGCGGACCCCACATGTTAGACTCAAGCAGGCCCCTCTCACCACCGCTTTCAAGGCTTCCCATTTCGTAGCCCGTGACAAGTCGGGACCCTCCCAGTTTAGATCGATATAGTCAGTTATGGCAGATTCTATGTGTTGCTTCCCTACCGGGTCCTCGAGTACCTCCGCCGGTAACCTCCAAGTCCGGGGGCGACGGACCGGGGGCCCCCCAGTCAACCGCGCAAACCACAGGGGAATGATCAGATAGGAAACGCGCCTGATGTGTCACCTCAAAGGACATAGCGGTGTCTGGGTTTGCCACGAAGATCCTGTCTAACCGACTGTGAATGTTATGAGTGGGTGAGAAACAGGTGTACACTTTCTGGGTTAGGTGTCTCTGACGCCATACATCCTTGGCGCCTATATTCCCCATAGCCTCTCGGAGCATCACTGTCCTCCTCGGCTTCGTGCCCTTGCGAGGTGGGAACCTGTTGAGCTCCGGATCTAGCACACAATTAAAATCCCCCACCCAGATCAATGGGACTTCTAGTTCCGACACCAGGACCTCCTGCAGGGCCTGAAAAAAGTCTGGATCGTCCGTGTTTGGGGCATAAGTGTTCATTATAGCAATGTCTCTTCCATCTAACTTAGCTCTGAGGAGTATATATCTCCCATGGACGTCCGCTTCCATATACTGAAGGGCAAAAGGGGTCCCCGGGGCCACCCACACAAGGTCTCCCCTGGCATAAGTGGAGAGTGAAGAGTGGAAAACCTGCCCCCGCCATTTCTTTACCAGCTTCTGAGCTCCTTCTTCATTAAGGTGGGTTTCTTGGAGGCACGCTATTGAAACCTGATGTCTCCGAAGAAAGGACAGCACCCTATATCTCTTGGTACATGTACCCAGCCCTCTCACATTACAGCTTGAGTTTAAACCCCATTGATGGTAGAACAACCGGTTTCTGTGCGTTTCCCTTCCTGAATAGCTACATATAACCTGTACCCCACATGCTGCACAAACAATATATTAAAAAAACAAGAACAACCCCCCAGAAACACCCTCCCACGAGCAATATACTGACAACTATACATGCAGAAATGCTCTTCCCATGCTGGTGCCAGGACGTGCACAGCTGCCCCATCAGCCCAACAGAGGCTGAAAACTACCCTTAAAGCAACAAAAACCCTAATTCGGACTCCCAACCCAGCCCAGTCGCCACATAGCGGACATCAGTACCCCGAACAGCCCAATTTTATGTTTCTGGTACAACAGAGCCAGTTCATTCCGCTAACCCCGCAGAGTGCATACGGTATCTTAAGTAGTAACGTATCCCGCCCGATCCTCCCTCCAAGACAGTGCCCCAGAGGTACATACCTAGGAAACGCTGCACCAGAGTCCCCGTGAGTCAATGGCCACTAGGCGACCAATCTAGAAACCCCATATCTCAGAGAGAGGAAAAGAAAAACATCACTTTTATGGTAAGTCTGGAGTGGGTGTAAGAGGGTCCATTACAGTTACACATGATTGGTCGGTGGCAGGGTCTCTGGCACTAGTCCCACATCTGTAGTGTCCATCACAGTTCGTGGAGGAGAGTCACCGGAGTCCGAAGATTCCACTCGCAGGGCTCCGTCATCTCCCACCGTGATCCTCTGCCTTTCCGCATGGGCGACGCTGGCGGACCGGTTCCTGCGTCTGCCCCTCCGATTCTTCGGAAGCCTGGTCCCCCATGTGCCCCGGGAGCCCCCCCCGTTCCCTCCTGGGGAGCGTCTCTCCCCTGATCTCGAGCCACTCCCACACCTCTTCTGGAGAGTCGAAAAAGTGGGCCTTTCCCTGGGATATCACCTTGGGTTTCGCGGGGTACAGTAACATGTACTGTAGGTGTAGTTCATGGAGCTTTTGCTTGATGCTGAGGAAAGATTTCCTCTGTTCCTGCACCTGGCGGGTATAGTCCGGGTATATTGAGACTTTGGCATTGTCTTAGGTGAGATCTGGCGCTTCCCTTGCAGCTTTCAAAATGCAGTCCCTGTCCCGGTAGTTCAGGATTTTGGCGATGAGGACCCTTGGAGGGCCCCCCGGCGGCGGCGGAGGGACCAGCGCCCTGTGGGCTCTTTCCACCACAAAAACCTCCGACAGCCCCGTGGGGCATAGCTTGGTGCATATCCAGTTCTCCAGGAATCGCTCCGCGTTGCCCTGCTCCGAGCGCTCCGCAATGCCCAGGACCCTGATATTACTGTGACATGCCCTTCCCTCAGCTTCCTCCGCACGGCGCTCCAACGCCCCAGTGGTGTTAGTTAGCTGAGAGACCTGCTGTTTCAGAGATGCCACTTCTCCCTGAAGCTGTACAATGTCCCCTTCCACCGTTGAGACCTTGTCCGCCTCTTTCCGCAGGTCCGCCCTCAGCAGATTCACATCAATGGAGACCGTCTCAATCTGCTTTTCCAAGGCGGTGCGGGACCCCTGTATCGCTTCCAGGAGCTCTGCTCGGGATGGTTCGTTAGTGGTTTCGCCATCCCCCTCCAGGCCTGTTTGACGGGTGATCCGTTGCGTGGGGAGGCGTTGTGTGGTGTACTGCGTGATTGTGTTGGGGCGGAGGCACGAGGCAGCTTGTCTCTACCCATGGTGCAGGACTAGGGGAGTCCCTCAGGTGTCCCCAAAATGTCGACGCTTCACAGCTCAGACTCACCCTATAGAGCACCGGGCCACCAAGGGTGGCGGATTTACGTCTCTCCCGCAGGTGTCCAAAGAGCGTGGCAGTCCTAGTCGGCGGCCAGAGGGCGGCTGTCCTCCCCCAGCGCAGCCGGAGGCCCCGGGCCAGGCGCACCTCAATACAGGGGCAGATGTAAGGGTCCCAGAAAGTCCCAGGGGCTGCTCACCTCGGCATGGCCCATGCTCCAACTACCTCAAGGCAGCCATCCGTCCACTCCGCCTGCCAGCAGTGCCACCCGCCGCTCACTCCGACGCGGCGCCCGCCTCGGAAGCAGTCCTCAGGTGTGCGATAGAGACAGTCCCGGGGCATCCACGCAGACGGGAGCGGCAACGCAGGCAGTCCCAGCGGGCGTCCCAGCAGCCGGTCACCGCCGGCACAATGTCTCCAAGCCCGGGGCGAGCCCAGATCTGCTATGTCTCAGGAGCATTACCTCATCGGGGTTTCAGATGTATCACACAAGGGGCCCCCAATGCCCAGGGGGCCACCTACCACCGGCACCAGGTTCCGCAGGAGCTCCACAGGCAAGATCTCTGGCCGCGCAACTGCGTCACACCACAGTCGTGCGCAGGCCGCGGCCGGGCGCGGCCCACTGCAGGGAGCCGCGCTCGATTCTTGTTGTTCGCAGGATAATCCTCCACCACAGGGAGTGGGACACGACTGCCCGATGTCTCTAGGCGGCCGCCACAGAACAAGGCACTCCTACATGGAGACGCCTCGTGGCGCACCTCCCGGTCCACGGCTCACCCAAGCGCTGGTGTGGCGTGTAGGGACCCAACGCACTCCGGGAGGCCCCCGATGGCAAGGTGTACCCCCGCCGGCTCAGCCAGGGTCCCCGAAGCAGTCAAAAGCGGGATCGCTGACTCCGGGCGCCAGCCGCGACTCGGTCGGGTGCAGGCCGAATCCCCGGCCTCGCGTAGTTCTCGCTAGTCAGGCTGTCGGGCAGTCGGTCTCAGTGGCCGATATCAGGCCGTAGATCAGGCTCTCCCCTCATAAGGGGCCCCCAGCGCCTGCAGGGCCCCAGCCGCAACCACAGAGCAGCCGCAGACGTCCGGGTGAAGGATATTTCAGGATTTCAGCAGCAGGCCAGTTGGGAGCCGAAGGAGCTCACGTCCTGTCGGCCATACTGCTTTGCCATGCCCCCCAGATTATCTGTCTTTTAAAGTCAATTTAGCAAAGTTGGAATTGATGGTAGTGGGGTGGCCCCAAGCAGATAAAGAGATACTGACTGAAAAGACCTGCTTTAGGTGGGATCCAAGAAAAGATCAAATATTTAGGGATTAATATCCCTCAAGATTGTGAACACTCTACTCTGCAAACTATCCCCGTCTACTCTGTGCCATAAGCACCAATCGCTCGGATGACGTAACCTGTACTTCTCATAGTTACGGTCCCAATCTTTCATAGATTCACATGCTTGAATTTGCCCCATCGTCATGATGGGAGTTCCATGGTAGCAATAATAAAAACTGTGCTAATAGATCAGCATTAAGAATCAGATTGATAGCAATAGACATTGCTAGCCAATTCACATTGTTTTAATGCATTCAAACTTCAACCAGTCGGAGAAGAGACCCTGAAGCACTCTTCCCCTGCAGAACCAACATACCTCAGATTTCGTACCACACGTCATGTGTTAGGGAGTCTTCTTGAGCTCTGCTCAGTCACTTTACTTTTATCAACTTTCGACCTCAAACTATTTCTTGAACTTAAAGCAACATCTGAGGTACAGATTTTTGGGATTATTTCCCTGTTATCACCATATCTGAGGGAATCTAAAAAAAAAAAAAAAGGCTGTTCATGCTGTGTAAATACTGTGGGAAACCTAGACTCTTCTCTGAGGACCCTCACAAGGAATGTCTATATTGCCTTTACCCTCACCATAAACCGAAGGACATTGGCACACATTTTCTGGCAAAACCTTCAAGGACCGTGAGGCCAGGCTTCTTCTCCGGCTCCAGAAGGCGGCGATTCAATCTGAGTCTGATTCGGAGTGTGAAAATATGGGGCCCACTTCCTCAAAGAAAAAAAAATTAGGGCTCATTCTCATCTGACAGACACAAAAAAGGGCAAAATCCCAAAGCAGTGATACCAGTGTTGAGAGGTCTAGAAGTAAAGAACCTGCTGAACCTTCTCCCTCTCACAGAAAGCCTGTTCTTCACCTTTACCTGTTCCTGTAACATGTTTCAAGGAACCTTCTGTCAAGAAAATCCATCCTTCGATGGACCCGTCGGCAAAGATCATCCCGTCGACCGTCACATCAATGACGGGGAAAGCATCCCCCTCAGTACCAGTGACTACAGCGGCATCTACCATGACGACGACCAGGAGAACAAGAACATCTTCGTTGCCGACTAAGACACTGACGACGATTACATAGTCGTTGACAAGACCGTCATCAATGGCAAGAATTTCGACGGCAGCACCGTCAATGCCCTCGGCCCCATCTCAGCTGCTTCCGTTGACGAAGATTCCGGGGCAACGTCGACAACAGCTGTAAAAAAGACTTTTTAAATCGGATGATGGCTTTCCATCACTCATTCCTCAAGATCTTTCCAAGTTGTCCCCTCTACCTCCAGCGCACCTTCTGGAAATGCAGGAATCGGGTGATGAGGGTCTCTTTGGCCCTGCCTACAGCCCTACATAACTTATAGTCAAATGCCAGGACACTGATGAGGACCACGCCGATCAGGATACTTCTAGATACCTAGTAAAATGACTTTTCTTTTCAGGACAGACGTCGGCAGTCAGTTCAGGACTATGACACCTTTCAGGAGTATTGCCCATATGATGATCCTGACAAAGAGCAGCATTATGTACAAGGTTACGGTCTCTATCTTTCTGGTCACAGATTTGCGCCTGATGCTGAATGATGACTATAAAAGATTTCCAAAAGCAAATGCCCCGGCGCAACATACCCCGGCTTGTTTGGAAGCACCAGAGGTGGTAAGCCTATAAAAACTCGCCAATGGAAAGAACTAATGCCTCCCATTATAATTTGAGATACCTTTACAGATAGTGATGGGGACCAACAACCTGAGGAAGGTGAGATTCCTTTTTGGTCAGCGGGTGATCACCCAGAATGGGATGATTATGTGGCACCATTTTCTGCTTCTCCTTCCCTAACTTTCCTACTGCGGATATTGGAGGTTTTCACAAGCTCCTCGAAAGAGAGTCCAAGCACTTTGACTTACCTCTCCCAGCCAAACAAACTGAATGCTTTCTGTACGACTTCAAAGATTCTGCTCAGTCAGATCCATCCCTGTACTGAAATATATATGGCAAGAGGGGTTGAAGCTAAGACCCCAGCTTCAGTGACAGTGGTTGTCCCCAAGCTAGTCAAGAAATAAAAGGCTTCAGAAAATTCAACAACATGCCTTATCGGTCAGCCTCGCCATGATGCTGTCATTATGCAGGCAGCTCAGCGGCTCTCTAAAAAGCTGTCTACTCATTGCTCTGCCCCTCCAGGTAAGGAGGGTAGAGGATTTGACAATATATTTAGGCAACATCGCTCTTCCCAAAAGTGCAGGCTAAGATTCTTGACATGCCATTTGATTGTGAAAATCTTTTTAGGAAGCATGTGGATGATGCTTTGTGGTTTATATAATCAGATACGGAGACTGCTCGTTCCCTGGGTACTTTACAGCAGTGACACTTCCAGCCCTTTTGAGGGGGCAGAGGTAGAGGACCGTTTACATCCAGAGTACCTTACCAGTAGAAATCCGTACCAACCATATTCCCAACAAGGGTATCACTCTCAATACTCATTCCAACAGCTATACAAGTCAGCAGCGTCTTCATATGCTAGATAGCCATCACAAAGACGCCCCCCCCAGCTGGAGGAAAATCACGGGACGCTTCTATACGGCAATGATGCTTCACAGACACCAGTCAACTCTGTCCCACGACAGCACCAATTTGGAAATACCCTTTTCAAATGTTAGTGTCGCTGGATGAGCATCTCTTCCAACAAATGGCTGTTAGATGTAATACAACACAGTCACACCCTGGAATTTGTTCAAAAGCCTTCCAATTTTCCACCTCACAGAATATCCCATTGTCATCTGCCTCTGCTGAAGCAGCAAATTCCTTTACTTCTCTCCAAGGAGGCGATAGAGGAAGTTCCGGGATGCCATCACAGGTTTCTACTCCAACTTCTTCCTCATCAAAAAAAAGTCAGGAAAATGGAGACATATGATGGACTTGAGGTTATTAAACCGATTCATCTAGAAACAACCTTTCAGAATGCTGTCCTTACAAGAGATCTTGTAACTCGTGAATACAGGGGATTACATGACATCACTGGATCTTCTAGATGCGTTCTTCCATATCCCCATCCACGTGAAGCATCAAAAATTCCTACAGTTCAAGGTGGCAGAGTGCCATCATCAATTCAAAGTGCTTCCTTTTGGACTACAATCAGCCCCCAGGGTCTTCACCAAATGCATAGCCCCAGTGGCGGCCTTCTTTAGGAGAACACAGCACCAGGTGTTCCCGTACTTGGACGACTGACTTATAAAAGGACCCACTTCTCACTCTACAGGAAAATCTACTTGGGCCCATCTGAGGCTGTTCGGTTCTCTAGGCCTCAAACTGAACACAGAAAAATTGTCTGTAACCCTGTCAAGGACAGGGGGTTTTTCTGGGGGCAATCTTAGATATTAATGTTTCCAAGGCTTCTCCACCTTCCTAAAGAATTAATCACTGAAAAAGAATTAAAGCTTCCCTCTCGGGAAGAAGGACCACTTCTGTCCGGAAGTACAAGTCTATGTCGGGAATTATGTCTTCTTGCATCCACTTGATACCAAACTGTCGTCTTCACATGTGGCCATTGCAGGAACAACTAGAGAGTCAAGGGGCTCAGTGCAAGGGCACCTTCGAAGACACAATATGAGTTACCGCGACAATGAAGTTGGCGATGTCTTGGTGAACGGACACAGCCAATATCTCTCAAGGTCTGTCGTTCGTTCCCATACAGCCCCATATAGTTATGACAGTACATGCCTCCCGGAAGGCTGGGGACCTCATTTTAAGGACTTGAAGATTCATGGAAAATGGTCTGTTTAGGAGACTTTATCACACACAGATCTTCTGGAGCTGAAAGCAGTTTTCCTATGCCTCCAGGCTGTTCTTCCCAGGCTCTGCAGCTCCTCGGTGTTGGTGAGAACAGACAACACCACATCGATGTTTTATCTCACCAAACAAGGAGGTATGATGTTGCAGATTCTATCAGCTCAAACTCCGCAGATCTGAGAATGATTGATTGTCCACAACATCACCCTAAAAGTGGAACATGTTCCAGGGGTAGAGAACAAATGGGCGGATTCCTTAAGCAGAACGGACTGACGGTGCCATGAGTGGGAACTGAATCAGCGGCAGTTACTGCAGGTGTTTCAACGATGCGGTACTCCAAATTTGGATCTCTTTGCGACTTTTCTCAACAAAAATGCAAGTTGTTTCCCACAGACAAAATCTTGGTGAAATGCATTCCACCTAGCTTGGATGGGAATATTCACGTACACTTTCCCTCATTTTCCTCTGATCCCCAAGGTCATTTGCAAAATTAAACCGGAGCCTTGCTGTCTCATACTCCTAGCTGGCAGGGTTGCTGCTGTTTGAAAAAAACATCTTACCCTGTTTAGTGTATGCCTTCCAAGCCCTTCCAGTAAGAGTCCCTAAACCAGAATTGAAATCCCTACAGAGTGCATTGCACTCTTTTATATGGGCGGTGAAAAAAGCCTGATTATCATAGAAAATATTGAAGGGACACAAGTGATTGCAGGCCCAAGTCTTCTGTGAAAAGACTCTCTCTTTTTTTTTTTCTTTTTTCTAGACCGAGTGGCACTGGATACTCATGAACGAAGCTGTTCTGGATCCAACACCATGGGATATACTCTTGCTAATAAAAATGGCTCATTCCTCAGTCTGTTACTTTTCTGAAATGCTCAGCCCTACGATGTAAAAAAGAGATATGATCACCAGACAATGGTCCTTGGCAATATTTCCTTTCCTGTTAAACCTGCTGTGAGAAACTCAGAATTTGCTCCGGGGAATGTGCCAGAGGGTTGTTGGGCGCAAGGGTAGGGGGACAGAATACTCCAAGATCTATTTGACCAACAGTAAATCAAAACATTTGAGCAGGGCAAAAAGAAGTTTAAAATAGGGGAAGGTGACTGAATAAAGGACTTGCAGTTGCGGCATTGGGCAGTCTACCCTGCTAACAAAGTAGCGGCCATTAGACCACTCACTGAACTATACAGTACCTGAGGGGTTCATTTCAATATCTTCGCAGTACTTAAGAGTACAGGCACAAAGTCCAATGGACATAAATGAGACGATGGCAAAATATCCGGCAATGCTTGATTTTACCCTCCATGTATAAAAGTGTCCAAAATAGAGAATCTCTTTAGAAGTATATGATATTATTGCATCTAAACGCCCAAGAGGCACACTTTTGGAAATCTACGGTAATACCATCAATCCACACAGGGGAGAGTAAGCTGTGGTCCTTGCTGGCCATTGAAAACCTAACAAGGGACCTTCACAATATGAGTCATTAGAATGATCAAACATGGCGACATCTGGTAGAGTGCATGTCTGCTCCAATGAACAAAGCCTTTTAAAAGAAGGAGGCATTATTGAGCAACCGCAAGATATGAGAGCTTCAAGGCATTGGAAAGATTTACTTGAATGTTGTTCAGTTAACCTGTCAGGAAAAATGTGAAATGTAGGTGGGGTTTTTGTTTACCTTTTTTGTTTTCAAATTTGAGCCAAACTAAGGCTCATTCTATCTTGTAAAAAAACAGTAAAATGTCTTTGGATAAAAAGTATGTCCGTTACTGTGAATTATGCTGCAGTGTACGTTATTATAAGCATGGCACTGGTCTACAAATACCCTACCGTGCCACCAAACACCACACAACCATGCATACATCACTACCCCTGCATCCATATCCTACCACCTTCTGCACTACCTGCACCTCAAACCAGATGGACGCAACCTCCATTTTACTCCACCTGTTCACCTATTTACACCATTTTCATCAAGCTAGTGTCCACATACACATGCTCAATACACTTTTCGCCCGTATCTCCTACAGGCCTTGCACTCAGCAGCCCCCATGCTATCCACAACTTATACCGCTAAACGCATATTGCACATGCATATACAAAACGTATTATACGTGTACCACCACATCCGCTCATTTATTTGAAATCTTTAATTAAAGCAGTTATTTTTGTTGTCCAGCTGCCTAAATTTCAGTAATATTTTAAGGAAATGTGAGTTTCTGGCATTTTTACATTGTGTTGAATTTATCATCTTTTAGCATGGGCAGTGAATGGTGGCCCTCTGGCGATTTGTTGATGAACTGCTTTTTCTGGTCTCGGCTACACCAAGTAATTTACCATATCACTGAATAATGCGCATGAGAGAGGGTCTCCTATTTACTATGGCCGACCTGCCACTTCCTAGGAGGTCGCGTGGATCTAGGTTGAATGTGTTGCCGGAGCATACCGTTTTCAGGAAACCGTGTTTCAGAATAAAAGTAGATAAATGAAGATGATTGGCAGTGCCTTCGTCTTTGTCTGCATGTCCCACATAATGATTCTTCACAGTAGGTGAACACAGCTGATGAAACATGGATTTCCGAACCGCAATCTTAGTGAAATCATCAAACAAATTTCCCCATTGTTCACATAGACCATTAATAGTTGACTTGAAGCGTTTGTAAGGAAGCTAACATCAGAAATGCATTTCCATTTCTGTGAAGACAATAGGACTCCACAGTGAAGACCAAGAACCAGTTAATTCAACTATAAGGGTTTATATTAAAACATTAATCCAGCCAGTATATATGAAAAGCAGGAACCGATTTAAAAGATATAGCAGTACAGTCTGCAGACTAAAGTGTGCCATAATGTTAAGTCGTAATAATATGAGGTACAAGATAGTAACAGCCACAATACAGAGGTAAGCAATTGATTGATGCAATCAGGTCATCCATAAAGAAATTTTCCTTTTCTAATCGAACGATTAGCTAAGGCAGAAAACTCAAAAGGGAATTTCTAAAGAGGGAGCATAGAAGGTGTCCGCATGAGTTCGAGCTTTAGTAGAGGTACAAAGGAAATGAGACCAGTGCTCGGCATAAAGCTTTATACTCAAAAAATCAGAGCAGAGAGACATCTGTTTCCTCTCAAAGTCAGGATGAAGTCTGCCTAACTAGCTGTGAAACATCAAAAGTGCAAATAACCTTTTCCAGAACATCCATATCTCATTTCCACCACCGAGAGCCAATCCAGTAACCGCATTTGATGGGAGTGAACATACTCCCTAAATTCCCATCTTCACACAGTCTGGTACCAATGTGATGGCTTTGGCTGTTGCACCCTCCTGGTACACCGTTAACAGGAGGCTTTCTCTCACCATCATTGCATGGCGTTCGTTGCCAGCTTTCTTCTCCCAGCCTCACTATTAGCAGTCTAATACATAACAATAAGCTTTTCTCTAACTAATGAGAAGCACAATATCGCACCTGGAAAGGAAACGGCATACTGGCAGCGTTAAAGCAAACCTTTTCCAGCCAAGGCCTAATATCAAGCTAAGTTAACTCGAGAATCAAAATGGATACATGTTAGAGAAATACATCAGTAGGAAGTAAACAATTATTAAACGTGAGTATGTAATGCATATGAATACATCAGTCTATTGATCAACCTGATATACATATAAATGAAGTCTTAGTGATCGTAATGGTTACATACTGTTAATTAATTTAAATGTACCACATATGTTAATGAAGTTAAACCGCAAATTGATTATAAATGTCGTATATAAGCATATAAATGAGGTATACAGGGTGGAGCTTAAAATCTTGCTGCTTCAAAGCCTTTTGCCGTATTACTGGCTTTGAACACACTAACTAGCAACATGTTGAGGCATCGAGCTCACTCTGAGCACAATCAGTGTGTAGGAGGCACGTTGTAAGACCTCTGTTGTTTGCACCATTTTCCATCTCCCTGTCTCTTTTTCAGAATTTCTTTCATAACCTGAGGTAAACGTGCACGGCTATTGCCTCTGCTTCTCTTTTCTTGTTTGCAGTGGCGGAGCAAGGGTGCCATAGGCCCTGGGCCTAATGCAGCAACGAAAATTAGCCCTCCAGAACCTCCCACTCGCCCTGTTCGATTGTAAAGACCTGATATAAACGGAGTACTATGGTGCCCTGCCCCCAAAATCACACCTACGAGCCCCTCTCCATCAAATACACTAATAATAACTATGCACTTACCTGGACGTAATAGTGAAGTCAGATAAATCCTTTTCATTGTACAAAAGCCCAGATGATTAGCTTTGTCAATTAATGGTCTTCAGAGTTAACTTAACTTTACCTTTCAACTAACTAGATCAACCCTACACTAACCCCTTTGTTATTATTTTATTTATTTTTGTGTTTTATAGAGCGCGAACGTGACCCGTTAGGGTATCAGAGCGCTTTACAGAGTCATAGAGTTGTACAAGAGGCATGGAATCACAAGAGTATACCATAAATTGGGAGGGGGCAAGGTGCTGAGTACAAGAGGGAATGGAGGGATACAATGTACAGCTTTCATTACAGTTGCTGAGGACAGGCCCCAGGTTTCTTGGTGGGGTGGGGGTCATCGGAGGGAGACAATAGCCGTGAATTGATCAGGGTCTCTGTGGCGGTTGATGGTAGGGTTTAGACGAGGAATTTACTCATGAGGAAGGATTTGGCCTCCTTTTTGAAACGTGCAAGAGAGGGGATTCTTCTGATGGCGGGTGGGAAAGAGTTCCATATTCTTGGTGCAGCCCCAGCGAACGCCCGATTATAAGTTTTTTTTTTTCTTTCTAAAGCGTGCAGGCTGGAGTAGGAGGTCTCTGGCAGATCGTGAGTTTCTGATTCCTCCGGATACCACAAGTTTCTGTGCAAGATATGCAGGGGAGTTTGAGTATAAGGCCTTGTGTGTGATGCATGCCAACTTAAGCTGTATTCTTGCCTCGAGAGGAAGCCAGTTCAGCGCTTTCAGGTGTGGAGAAATGTGATCAAATTTCCTTGTGCCGGTAAGTAGTCTGGCGGCCGCATTGAGGCAGGCTTTTAAAGGTGCTAGGGAGATCTTGGGTAAACCAGAGAGGGTGGAACAGCCATATTCCAGTCTAGAAATGACTAGTGCTTGGACTGCCAGTTTTAGGTCGGGAGCGTCAAGGAAGGGTTTGTTTCCATAGGTAGCTCAGGTGGAATCTGGCTGATTTGGCCATCGAGTTGATGTGGTCCCGCATGTTCAAGTTGCAATCTAAAGTTATTCCCAGTGATTTGGCCGAATCCACAATGGTCGGTGGACAATTTAAGGCTGTGATGGCCTTAATCCATATCTGAATCTCAGGGTCGGTTTTTGGAGGGGAAATTAGAAGAAATTCTGTTTTCTTTGCGTTGAGTTTGAGTTGATTGGAGGAGAGCCATTGGACGGTCAGCTTCAGGGCCTCATTCAGGGAGAGAATCTCCTCGAGGGAAGAGATTTTTATGTAGATCTGAGTGTCGTCAGCGTACATATGGTAGGAGATATTTGCGGTGCGTAGGACTTCGGCAAGCGGTTCCAAATAAAGGTTGAAGAGGGTGGGGGACAGCGTTGATCCTTGAGGGACCCCAACCGTGACCGATGAGGGAGCGGACAGGTTGCCGTTAATTAGGAATCTCTGGGATCGGTTTTGGAGGAAGGATCTAAACCATTCTAGGACAGAGCCATCTAGTCCCATCCTGAGTTTGAGGCGTTCGAGTAGCTTCCCATGGTTGACCGTGTCGAAGGCCGAGGATAGATCTAGGAGGATTAGGAGACAAGTTTTGCCTTGGTCAAGGGCTTGGAGGGCATCATTGACGATGTGGAGCATGGTGGTTTCAGTGCTGTGTCCCGGTCTGAATCCAGATTGGAAGTCATCGAGTAGGTGGAAGTTGTTGATGTGACGACTTAGCTGCAGTTGCACACATTTCTCCAGCACTTGAGCTAAGAGAGGGATGTTGGAAATAGGTCTGAAGTTGTCAGGGGAGGCTGGATCCAGCGACGGCTTTTTCAGAATGGGGAGGACTTGGCCCACTTTCAGAGAGTCAGGAATTGATCCCTGCCGGAGAGAGGCGTTAATTATTGCAGTCCAGCTCGGAATAATGGATTGGGCGGCGGCAGCTAGGCAGTTAGAAGGGAGCGGGTCGTTGAAATGGTTGTTCGGGTTTAAGGTAGATAGGATTTTGGAGACGGAGTCTTCGTCGTAGAGTGTGAAGTCGGTCCAGTGTGCTTGATTCTTAGGTGAAGCCTGTTGGGGCGGCGTGGAGGGCGAGGCAGGTCAGGGGGGGGTAGAGAGTATGAGGCGGAACTAAGATCGTTACCTAGGGCTTTGATTTTGTCTGCAAAAAACGAGGAGAATTCCTCGGATGATAATAGAGACTTGGGGTTTTCTTTCAATGTTTTGGCCAGTTTGTTGGATTGGTGTTTGACCAGTTCGAAGAGTTTGCGGGGTCTGTTCTGGGCGTTCCCCAGTTCCGATCTGAAGAATTCTTTTTTTAAGTTGAGGATGTTCCTGTTGTATGTATTTCTGGCCTGGCGGAGAAGTTTTAGGTGAGCGGCAGAGGGGTGCTGTCTCCAGATTCTTTCGGATTGCCGGAGGGATCTCCTCTCATTGTTGAGGGATCCAGTGAACCAGGGGTTTCTATCTTTGATTTGAGTTCTTTTTAGTTTTAGTGGGGCTAGGTCATCCAGAATGTTCGACATAGTTGCAGAGTAGTGATCGTTGAGGTCACTGACCGTTGTGATATGCGAGGGGGAGGGGGAGGTCAGCTTTGCACCGAGCCTCGAGTTCTTTGTGGTCGAGGTTCTTGGTGTCTCTGACCCAGCGTTTAGGAACCACCGGTTGTGGTGTCCTTGTCTTGTGGGTGCCAGGTAGTAGGAAGGCAATGGCGTGGTGGTCAGACCAGTCACAGGGGTCTATAGAGATAAGGTTGACGGATGCTTCTTTAGAGATGATCCAGTCAAGAGTGGCCCCCTTCGAGTGAGTTGGGAGTGAACAAGATTGGGTCAGGGCTTGATCGGCCAGGAGGTCTTTAATGGCGTTGACATGAGGATCCTTGGGATCGTTCCAGTGTAGGTTGAAATCGCCAAGGAAAATGTCTTTAGCGTTGGAGGAACTCTTTGCTGTGAGAATTTCCATGAGGTGGTCAGTGAAGGAGTCATTCATGCCTGGGGGTGGTAAAAGATGTGCAGGTTGCACAGTTGGGTGGAGTTACTGGAAATAGAGAGGGCGAGGTATTCGCAGGAGTCGGTGGTATCCGCCAGAAGTTCGGTGACAAGGAGGTTGGAGCGGTAGATGCAGGCGATGCCACCTCCTTTCTTGCTATGTTGTCTGTCCAGCCTAGCAATGTTATAGTTGGGAGGGACTAAGAGGTCTAGGCATGGGGATGAGGAATCGTTTAGCCATGATTCTGTTAGAATTGCTAGGTCGAAATTTTTGTTCAGGATGAGAGCAGCGACATCGGCGGCATGCTTTACTGCCGAGCGGCAGTTAATTAAGAGACCAGTCAGGGAGGGGTCGGAGGGAGTGTCGGGAGTTGGGGCGGACAGGTGTACAGGCGCTAGATTGCTTCTAATCACACTTCTGTTATGGAGGGTAGCTGATCTGCAGGGGTTGATAGCGACCGTGCAGATGGGATGTTCGGCACTCACGTCTGATAGGCCAGGGGTGACTGGGCTGCATTGTAGTCCTGGAGAATGGCGAGGATTTCTTTTTCAGTGAGATTTGGTGTGGTGAGGGAAGGGTTGTAGGAGAGGACGAGAGCTAGGGTTTCCTCCTCCGTTAGGTGGCAGGGATGTTTACGAGGGCGAAGGTGCCTCAAGGATGTAGGTAGTGGGTGTTTGGGGAGCTCTGTGATAGGAGGGGAGGTGGAGTTCAGCCGGGGCTTGAGTGTGGCGAAGGAGAGTTCGGCAAGGTGGAGGAGGTTCGTTAGATCCAGAATGGAGAAGTGGATGCTTTGAATTATTTTGGCGACTCTGGAGTGCAGAGTATCAATATCCATATAAGGGGGGGCGTAGTCGAGGTGCTAGGAGGGTTAGGATGGACTGTGTTGGGGGCAATAGGAGGGGTGGTTTGTGGGCTGGCAGGGCTGGCTTGACCTTCATCGTAGGTCATTGGAGGCGTACCGGTCTCAGAGTCAGGGTGGGGAGCTAGTAGGGAGGAGACCAAGGGTCTTGGGTCGATTGCGTTAGCAAGGCCGGTAGGTGAGCTAGGGGGGTTAGGGTGAGCTGGGTTCGAAACCTCAGGGATAGTATGGGGAGATAGAGGGGAGGAGACCAAGGGTCTCAGGGCGGTAGTGTTAGCAGGGCCGGAAGACGAACTAGAGGGGTTAGGAGGCACTGAGTTGGAAACCCTTAGAGGGGTGGTTTGTGGGAGGTTAGTCATGCTAGGCAGGTAGGTCGGAGGATCGTCAAGGCGGGTGTTGGTCGCCCTGCCCGTGTCGTGCACATGGTTTCTGAGGAAGGTAAAAAGGTCAGCGAATTTATTGAGGTTTTTGGGTGAGGCTTGGATCAATACAATGCCGCTTTTGTAGAGGGTGATGGTGAGGTCGGCTCGCAGGGTTGCGGAAGGCGCTATAGTGAGCTTAGTGCAGTAAGGAATGTTTCTGGTTGTGCGTACATTGAGGAGGTGCGCAAAGGAATTGCGCCAAGAGGGGGTTCTTCTGGAGTAGAAAAGGAGGTCGTTGATGATTGTGCCGTTGTCCGCACTGAAACGCAGGTCAGAGATCAGTGTCTCAGGGTGATTTTTCAGGGTGAGGTGCTTGAAAGTTTTTGTAGCGGTTTTGGAGAGGTTAGGGGGGTAAACCAGGGTGTAAGAGTTTACCCCAGTAGTGGTCAGGCCAGGACCTACCATGTTGGCTAGGGTTGGGCACGATAGGAGAGGTATGGGTCAGTACGCAGCAGATTTCCTTATGTCCGTGATTGTTAGAATAGTAACCTTATAGGAAATAAGAAATTGGCCTGGTAGTAAGTTAGAAGAAATTCCTGGAGCTTTCCAAAGTTCGACAAATCTTTCATAGTCTTCTATGGTAGGTCAGTGCCACTTCAGGATGGCCGCCACCAGAACGAGCGAGGCTCAGGGTGCAGCTGTCCTTCTTCTGTTGCCATTGTCTGATCGAGCCTGGCTGGGGTGCAGCTGTGGACCCTTGTTTATTTTTATAGTTCAAGTCCTCTGTCTATGGCCATCGCCAGGTGCTGCTCTTTTCGTGGCTAAAAGGCCCGAGGCAGTATGGAGGGGCAGCTTTGTCTTCATAAGGACGCCATTTTAAAGTCAGGCAGTGAGCAGTGACAGAGCCGTTAGATGAGCTCAGACAGTTATTTATCAGGATTGTACATCTCGATAGAAGGAGAGTGTGTAAAACTACTCACAATGTCATTGATGTGCCCTCATTGCAAATCCGAGTGAAGTGGTCACGATGTCCTAATCTTGCCGCCATTTTAGAGTCAGGGAGTGAGCTGTAACTGACTCAAATGCTGAGCTCATGCACCGGGATTGAGATGCCCAGCAAAGCGTCTGCATCATGCCTCATAGGCAATCGGACGGCGTGGAGGAGACGCCTCCAGTGAGGGCAGAGATCGCTGCCGGGCCGCCGGAGCTCCGGGCAGGTCAGAGGGCATCAGCGTTGATCGTTCCTGGTAGGTCAACTTATCTGCCATACATGCTGTACCTAGTTGTTCTGCTTTGAAGACCTAGCAGATTTTTTAAGACAGTCTTACCTCTGGTTGCAGCCAGTCGAGTGGCGTTTGACTAAGGTGGGACTGCTCTCAATTATTTGCAAGAGGTTAGCATCAGAATTAGGTTGTTATAACAAATTCAGGAATTTTATTCTCCCTAATTGCGCATGAAAAAAACATTTCTTCACATACCTTTCAAGGGAAACGTTATGTATTTTTTTTTAAAGTGACAAGAGTATTTATTGAGGACATTTCATGACCAAAACGAACAAATAGTTTACAGGACCTCATAGAACAAAATATTGCTTAATCATACAAATGTTTGTATAAGTTGTTCTGCCTTTGTCACTAAACAGTTTTCTCTTCTTGTTCCCCAAACAGCCTTATGATGTTAATTTACAAGTAACGTCAGTGTTGTCCAAGCTGTGTCTCTTCCCTCACCCACACATACATGAATTCCTTTTGGATCCATATGTAAATCTGGCTCCAGGCTGTAGATCTCTGTTTTCTGTCATTGTCAGGGTAAGTAGACTTAACACATGGATGCAAGGTTGTCACTGAAAAGATGGACAAATGTTTTCCGGGGAGTGTTGATGGGGAAGGAAATTTAAAATAATTCTCGATTTACGAAAAGATGGATTTAAGATTTCTTGCCCCTCTCTTGTTTTGCCTTTCTACATACTTGGGTCTTTTGAATTCTAACACCGGCCATGTCTACTCTTTAATGCAATCAAAGACACAAATGTTCTGTTTTTAGTTCTTCCTAGACACCACTTTATCTGTTGCCAGAGCTCATGTGGTGGTCCTAAAAACAAAAAATGCAGTAAGAAGGAAAATATAGAGGGTGAGCTTTTCTATGTTGAGCAGCCTGTTTAGAGCATATCATTGCAATACTGGTATTATTTCACTTACTTCTTATGAAGTAGATCTGTCGAAGAATATAGACTATCTTTGCTTGCTTCTCTGTGTGGGCAGAACACTCCTCGCAAAAATGGCAGTGCACCATTTTACAACTTAAAAAATGTAATAGATACAATGCCCAGAGCATCCAACGTTACAATATACAATAAATGTGTCCAAAAAGTTTTCTTGTTCCTTGTTTCTTAATTTTCTTTTCTTTTTCACAATTCAAATGCTTGTTCTTATTATCTGAAAGAGACAATTAGTTATGGATTCCTCACCTTAGAATTACCCCCAGGCGTCAGACTGGATCCGGAGAATTTTTTCTTCAGCAGTACCCCTGCGCGTCGGTAGGTGGCGTCGGTCGACTCCGCATTCGTCGTTGGCGTCGTGGTCGCCGGAATGATGTCGCGGTATCTACTTAGACTCCCCCCTCGCGCGCTGACGTCAGTTCTTTACACTAAACTCACAAAAAGGAAACCGGATGGTCTAACTATTATTCTAAAAATGTATGTGGGATTAGGGAAATGGACAATTCATCTTGTAAAGACGAGAACCCTCACTTACCCAAAGGTGACATGCTTCATCATTGGGTTCCCTCTTGCACACTGTGCCCGCAAGGTGCACAGTGTGGGCTAGAACTCTCCCACAGGAGAGGAGCGTGAGGTGTTTTAAGTCATCCAATGCAATGGGGAGTGAGGGGCAGAGTGCAAAATTAATAATTGAAAGTGAATTAAAACTAACTCCTGGTGGACAAAGTTAAATTTTAATAAGGTCCCCAGTGGTTAGGACTAAAAAGGCGAAGTGAAAAAAGGGTATGGATGTTCCCTTTTAAGTTCTGGTCAACATGTTTCTGCTTATTGACCATCAGGTTCGTAGCATTCTTCAGGCCCTACTTCTTGACACTCTGCTCAAAATGTGAAAAATTATAAATTTCAACCAGGCCATACTTCAATAAATGGCATCCATCGGTGATACCAACCACAGTCTGGTCCACCGTCAAATTGGTACCTTGTGTGTACCTCCTCCTTCAGGCGGTCTTTTGACACCAGGTCTCTAGAGATCCTGTCTGTGTCCCGTGTCAAAAGCCGAAGGGGAAAGAGCTGTTCTGTCTCCCTCGCGTAAAACAGTTCTTTACACGACATTCCACGCCAGAGGCGCAGAGCCATGCAAGACACTGACCACTGGTGCACAAAACTAGGGCCCTGAAAAGGGAGTCCCTTACCCTAGAAGTCAGTTCGCACAACGGGGAGGATGGGTGGGGGGTGAGGAATCCATAACTAATCTATGTCTCTTACAGATATATCGTTACCGAAGGTAAGTAACTTGTTCATCTGAAAGAGACAATTAGTTATGGATTCCTCACCTTAGAATAGATACCCCAGCAATACCAACCCCAGAGGTGGGTCTGCGAACCAAGTCCTGGAGAACTGAACAGCCAGTAGTGTTTGGTAAACGTGTGCAGTGAAGCCCATGTAGCTGCCTGGCAGATGTCAAGAAGGGGGACTCCACGTCCCAAAGCAGTAGTGTCTGCCGTCTCCCTGGTGGAATGGGCGTGCAGCCCCACTAGAGGTTCCTTTTTCGCTAAGGTATAGCATATTTTGATGCAAAGAACGACCCATCGGGAGATGGTTCATTTTTGCACGGCCCGACTTTTCTTGGCGCCCACATAGCCAACAAAGAGCTGGTCATCCACCCGGAATTGTTTTCTGCGATCCAGATGGAATGAAAGCGCACGTTTTGGATCCAGACGGTGGAGCCTCTCTTCTCTTTAGAAGGGGGCGGGAAGAAGGTGGGCAAAGTGATGGTCTGTCCTATGTGGAAAGAGGTAACCACTTTGGGAAGGAAGGAAGGCCTAGTGCGAAGGACAACTTTGTCCGGATGAACAGCCAGGAAAGGAGGTGTAGAAGAAAGGGCTTAAAGCTCACTCACCCTGCGAGCAGAGGTGATGGCACCCAGAAAAGCAGTCTTAAGTGTCAGAAGTCTGAGAGGACAGTTATGTAGCGGCTCGAAATGAGCGCACATAAGATAGGTGAGAACCAGGTTCAAGTCCCACTGGAGCATTACGAAAGGGGTTGGAGGAAACAAGTGAGTAATGCCCTTAAGGAAGCGATTTACAATAGGGGACTTGAAAAGAGAAGGCTGGTCAGGCAGCCGAAGGAAGGCCGAAATGGCCGAAAGATAGCCTTTGAGAGTGCCCAGAGCAGAGCCCTGCTGGGCCAAGGAAAGAATGAAGAGGAGAACCTCTGAAAGGGGGGCAAAAAGGGGATCCACAGCCCTTGCTGCACACCATGCCACACACTTGTTCCATCTACAGGCGTATACCGTTTTGGTGGAGGGACACCTGGCTGCCAAGATAACATTACAGACTTCGGGAGGAAGGTCGAAAGCTGTCAACTGTCGCTGCTCAATCTCCACGCAAGGAGGTCGAGGCTGGACAGGTTCGGGTGGCGGACCGTCCCCTGCTGCTGCGACAGAAGATCCTCCCGAAGAGGCAGTCTGATTGGAGGATCAATGGCCATGTGCAATAGCTCGGGATACCATACTCTTTGTGCCCAATCCGGGGCCACAAGAATGACTTGGGCCCGGTCGCGCTTGATCTTCTTCAGCACTCTGGGCAGAAGTGGTATAGGCGGAAAGGCGTGTAGAAGACCGCAACTCCACTCGTGACGAAAAGCATCGCCTAGCGAGTACCACCTTGGAAATTCCAAGGCGCAGAACTGCTGACATTGCGCGTTCTCTTCGGTGTGAATAGATCTAACCAAGGCTCTCCCCACTGCTGAAAGAGACCTTGCACCACCTCCGAGTGAAGACGCCATTCGTGATCTATCATGCACCTGCGGCTGAGTTCGTCTGCCCTGGCGTTCAGAGAACCTGCCAGGTGTTGAACCACCAGAGATATGCCCTGATGTTCCAGCCATGTCCAAAGGTGGAGAGCCTCCTGACATAGGGTCCACGACCCCACCCCACACCGCCCTGTTTGTTGCAGTACCACATGGCGGTGGTGTTGTCCTTGAACACCTGCACTACTCTTCCCTGGACAGAGGGAAGGAATGCCTTTAGTGCAAGATGAATCCCCCGAAGCTCCAGAAGGTTGATGTGGAGCCCGGACTCTGCCGGAGACCAGAGGCCTCTGATCTCCGCCTCTCCCATGTGGCCACCCCACCCCAGCAGTGATGCATCTGTCACCACTGTGAACTCTGGTTGGGGAAGGGAGAGGAATTTGCCGTTGACCCAATCCTGGTTCGTTAGCCACCACTGCAACTGGCGTGCAGTGCCCTCCGAGATCTGGACGCAATCAGAAAGATTTCCCTGATACTGTGCCCACTGGAACTTCAGGTCCCAGTGCAGAGCCCGCATATGCCACCTGGCATAGTCCACCAGCAGGATGCAGGAGGCCATGAGGCCCAGTAGTCTCAGGGTCATACTGACCGAAACCCGGGATAGAGGCAGAAAGATCGGAATCATAGCCCGAATATCCCGGACTCGCTGATTGGGAGGATAAGCCCGAAACTGCGCTGTGTCCAGAACTGCTCCAATGAAAAGGAGCTTCTGAGAGGGAATCAGGTGTGACTTCGGCACACTGATGGTGAACCCCAGCGAATGCAGGAGGTCGGCCGTAGTCTGGAGGTGGGAGATGACAGCCTGGGGCGAGCCCGCCTTCAACATAAGTGATCTGCAAGCCCTCTTTGTTAATCTGCCACGCATTACTTTTTTTCCAGGCAAGTTAGTATTGAAGTAAGTCAGTCAGTCAAAACATATGTTTATTTAGACCATTGTTCTTCTAAACTACACACTGTAAATCACATATATAACATAAGAACAGTGGTTTAATTCGCAGTTTTTTATATATATATATATATATGTGTGTGTATATATATATATATATATGTGTGTGTGTGTGTGTGTGTGTATATATATATATATATATGTGTGTGTGTGTATATATATATATGTGTGTGTGTGTGTGTGTGTGTGTGTGTGTGTGTGTGTGTATATATATATATATACACACACACATATATACACACACACACACATATATATATATATATATATTCCAAATGAGATATTTTCTTTCCAAAATAATCGTCCAGCACTCCCAGGCGGGTTCAATTGCTCAGTTCTTTATTGAACGACAAAAACAACATCTACGCGTTTCAGCAGTCTCAGCTGCCTTGCTCACGATCGACATCAAATGACATCACTGATGACATCATCCAGTGACTGTGTGTTTCTGTAAAGTTTAAATATTTTTAATATATATAGGAAAAGACGTATTGAAGAATGAGTGGGTGTGTAAGTGTCTGTATGGATGATTTAGTAGGTGCGTGACTGACTCTATAAGTGAGTGATTTAACGTATCTTACTGAATGCATGGGTTAGTGACTAAACTGGGTGAATGTCTGTATCCGTCTGTCTGTTGCTGTGTAAGTGGCTGCATGTGTTTGTGAATAGCTAAATGAGTGTCTATATGAGTTATTGAATGCTTGTCTGAGTATCTGTATGGGTGCCTGAGTGTTTGTGTGGGAGGGGTGTGTGCAACTCTGTGCATAGATGTGTGAGTGGGTGATTCACTGGGTGGATGGTTTCAAGAGTGCATCTGTGATAGACTGTATGGGTGGGTAAGTGTGTGTAAGAGTGTGTTAGTGAGTGAATGTATGTCCCAGTGGTACATGTGTGAGTAACTACATATGTGAAAGGCAGTATATATGTGTGTTGGAGCATATAAATAGCTATAAGCAAGAGTGAGTGATTGTGATAGTGGCTGTATGGATGAGTGTGTGCTTGTATCTGTGATTGTATAAGAGCGTAACAATGTGCTACTATTTGTATGAGTAAGTGAGCTGGTGTGTGTATAACTGTATAGGTGAGTAAATGGCAGTGTGTTTAATTATTTGCATGACTGACTAGGTGTGTGAGTATCTCTATGGATGAGTGGCGTTGTTTGAGTGTCTATATAGGAGTAAGAGTGCATATGATAGTCCTGTACTGAGTGACCGTAAGTATGAGTGACTGTACGAGTGAGTGGATGTGTGTGTGTAGACCTAAGAATCAGTGAGTGGGTATGTAGTTATTGGTGTTGGAGTGTCTATGGTTTTGCGAATGGCAGTCTGTAATTTAGAGTGGGTGTATCAAAGGTTATATTGGGGTGTGAGGAGGTGCATCAGATTATCACGTGGATGATGTCATCAGTGATGTCATTTGAGATGTCATCAGTGATGTCATCAGTGATGTCACTGACCATGTCATGAGTGATGTAATATGTGACGTCATCAGCAGTGCATTGTGGGCGCGAGTTATAGTTAGCTGAACTAACTATAACGGGGGAATTTCACGGGTTTTGTACGAGTGCAATGTCCAAGTAACTAAAACTGTCCCTAAAACCTATGGTTTTTTCAGTGAATTTCAAAGGTTTTTTAAATGCTAATTTGTAACTATAACGTGTCTGAAACCTATGGTTTTTTCAGTGAATTTCAAAGGTTTTTTAAATGCTAATTTGTAACTATAACGTGTCTGAAACCTATGGTTTTTTCAGTGAATTTCAAAGGTTTTTTAAATGCTAATTTCTAACTATAACGTGCCTGAAACCTACGGTTTTTTCAGTGAATTTCAAAGGTTTTGTAAATGACAATTTTTAAATGTATTAATTGTTATATTAATTTTTTTCATACTGATTTACTACATTTTTAGAAACAATTTCTTTTTACATATTTTATTTTTTAAATTACATTGTAATTACATTATACATTACATTACAAAAAATACTTTCTCAGAATGAATTACTTTAGTTTAAATACTTTGCAGATAGGCAATAGACTTTTAAGTACAGTAGTTACAGTTGTTGCAATGGGCAACACATTTTCAAACACAATGCAACATTCAGCTCAATGTGAATTTCTAGTTAAATGCAATTAGTTACTTTATGGATTACTTTTGTAACCACAGGACTGGATCCTAGATTCAGTCCTGGTACATCTCCTGTAAACAGTTGAGTAAAAGCGTTTTGGTTACAGTCGTGATTTTTAAGGAATATTATTGTATTTTAAAAGTTGACACTTAGAAACTTTTTCTCATAGAATCACCAATGTTATCCTATGGAAGGAAATTCACTTAGCAGGTAAAAACTGTTATCGTTACTTTTTCTTACTCAGTGTTGGATCCTGGATCCAGCACTGGTGCATCTCCTGTAAACAGTTGAAAAAATGCGTTTAAGTCATACAGGCGATTTTTAAGGAATATTTGTAGTTTGTGAAAATCAACACTTTGAAACTTTTTTGCTGAAAACCAGTCAATCTTAGCCTATGAAGGAAATTCAAGTTACCGGTAAGTACGGTTAAAATTACTTTTGAGGATCAGTACTGGGCTGAAAGATGCAGCACTGAGGTCTCTCCTGATAACAGGTGAGTAAATCGGAATTCGTATTTCGGCTGATTTTAGAGGAAAATTTGTATGTTTCAAAAATCAACACTTAGAAACTTTTTCAGCAAAAAGCAGGCAATGATATCCTATGGAAGGAAATTCAAGTTACTGGTAAGTACGGTTAAAATTACTTTTGAGGATCAGTACTGGGCTGAAAGATGCAGCACTGAGGTCTCTCCTGATAACAGGTGAGTAAATCGGAATTCGTATTTCGGCTGATTTTAGAGGAATATTTTAAAGTTCCAAAACTCCACACTTAGAAGAATTTCCAAGTGAAACCAGTCAATGTTAGCCTATGAAGGAAATTCAAGTTACCGGTAAGTACGGTTAAAATTACTTTTCAGGACCAGTACTGGGCTGAAAGATGCAGCACTGAGGTCTCTCCTGATAACAGGTGAGTAAATCAGAATTTGGATTTCGGCTGATTTTAGAGGAATATTTGTATGTTTCAAAAATCAACACTTAGAAACTTTTTCAGCAAAAAGCAGGCAATGATATCCTATGGAAGGAAATTCAAGTTACTGGTAAGTACGGTTAAAATTACTTTTGAGGATCAGTACTGGGCTGAAAGATGCAGCACTGAGGTCTCTCCTGATAACAGGTGAGTAAATCGGAATTCGTATTTCGGCTGATTTTAGAGGAATATTTTAAAGTTCCAAAACTCCACACTTAGAAGAATTTCCAAGTGAAACCAGTCAATGTTAGCCTATGAAGGAAATTCAAGTTACCGGTAAGTACGGTTAAAATTACTTTTCAGGACCAGTACTGGGCTGAAAGATGCAGCACTGAGGTCTCTCCTGATAACAGGTGAGTAAATCGGAATTCGTATTTCGGCTGATTTTAGAGGAATATTTTAAAGTTCCAAAACTCCACACTTAGAAGAATTTCCAAGTGAAACCAGTCAATGTTAGCCTATGGAAGGAAATTCAAGTTACTGGTAAGTACGGTTAAAATTACTTTTCAGGACCAGTACTGGGCTGAAAGATGCAGCACTGAGGTCTCTCCTGATAACAGGTGAGTAAATCGGAATTCGTATTTCGGCTGATTTTAGAGGAATATTTTAAAGTTCCAAAACTCCACACTTAGAAGAATTTCCAAGTGAAACCAGTCAATGTTAGCCTATGGAAGGAAATTCAAGTTACTGGTAAGTACGGTTAAAATTACTTTTCAGGACCAGTACTGGGCTGAAAGATACAGCACTGAGGTCTCTCCTTATAACAGGTGAGTAAATCGGAATTCGTATTTCGGCTGATTTTAGAGGAATATTTTAAAGTTCCAAAACTCCACACTTAGAAGAATTTCCAAGTGAAACCAGTCAATGTTAGCCTATGAAGGAAATTCAAGTTACCGGTAAGTACGGCTAAAATTACTTTTCAGGACCAGTACTGGGCTGAAAGATGCAGCACTGAGGTCTCTCCTGATAACAGGTGAGTAAATCGGAATTCGTATTTCGGCTGATTTTAGAGGAATATTTTAAAGTTCCAAAACTCCACACTTAGAAGAATTTCCAAGTGAAACCAGTCAATGTTAACCTATGGAAGGAAATTCAAGTTACCGGTAAGTACGGTTAGAATTACTTTTCAGGACCAGTACTGGGCTGAAAGATACAGCACTGAGGTCTCTCCTGATAACAGGTGAGTAAATCGGAAT